>CAMRHE010000881.1:92500-374053 GCA_947044405.1 Leptodactylus fallax
CTACAGGTTATAGAGCAGATTGTACATAGTGTCCTATCTACAGGTTATAGAGCAGATTGTACATAGTGTCCTCTCTACAGGTTATAGAGCAGGAGGAGCAGATTGTACATAATGTCCTATCTACAGGTTATAGAGCAGATTGTACATAGTGTCCTATCTACAGGTTATAGAGCAGGAGGAGCAGATTGTACATAGTGTCCTATCTACAGATTATAGAGCAGGAGGAGCAGATTGTACATAGTGTCCTATCTACAGGTTATAGAGCAGATTGTACATAGTGTCCTATCTACAGGTTATAGAGCAGATTGTACATAGTGTCCTCTCTACAGGTTATAGAGCAGGAGGAGCAGATTGTACATAGTGTCCTATCTACAGGTTATAGAGCAGATTGTACATAGTGTCCTATCTACAGGTTATAGAGCGGATTGTACATAGTGTCCTATCTACAGGTTATAGAGAAGATTGTACATAGTGTCCTATCTACAGGTTATAGAGCAGATTGTACATAGTGTCCTATCTCCAGGTTATAGAGCGGATTGTACATAGTGTCCTATCTACAGGTTATAGAGCGGATTGTACATAGTGTCCTATCTACAGGTTATAGAGCGGATTGTACATAGTGTCCTATCTACAGGTTATAGAGCAGATTGTACATAGTGTCCTATCTACAGGTTATAGAGCAGGAGGAGCAGATTGTACATAGTGTCCTATCTACAGATTATAGAGCAGGAGGAGCAGATTGTACATAGTGTCCTATCTACAGGTTGTAGAGCAGATTGTACATAGTGTCCTATCTGCAAGTTATAGAGCAGGAGGAGCAGATTGTACATAGTGTCCTATCTACAGGTTATAGAGCAGATTGTACATAGTGTCCTATCTACAGGTTATAGAGCAGATTGTACATAGTGTCCTATCTACAGGTTATAGAGCGGATTGTACATAGTGTCCTATCTACAGGTTATAGAGCAGATTGTACATAGTGTCCTATCTACAGGTTATAGAGCAGATTGTACATAGTGTCCTATCTACAGGTTATAGAGCAGATTGTACACAATGTCCTATCTACAGGTTATAGAGCAGATTGTACATAGTGTCCTATCTACAGGTTATAGAGCAGATTGTACATAGTGTCCTCTCTACAGGTTATAGAGCAGGAGGAGCAGATTGTACATAATGTCCTATCTACAGGTTATAGAGCAGATTGTACATAGTGTCCTATCTACAGGTTATAGAGGAGCAGATTGTACATAGTGTCCTATCTACAGGTTATAGAGCAGATTGTACATAGTGTCCTATCTACAGGTTATAGAGCAGATTGTACATAGTGTCCTATCTACAGGTTATAGAGCAGATTGTACATAGTGTCCTATCTACAGGTTATAGAGCAGATTGTACATAGTGTCCTATCTACAGGTTATAGAGCAGGAGGAGCAGATTGTACATAGTGTCCTATCTACAGGTTATAGAGCAGGAGGAGCAGATTGTACATAGTGTCCTATCTACAGGTTATAGAGCAGATTGTACACAGTGTCCTATCTACAGGTTATAGAGCAGATTGTACATAGTGTCCTATCTACAGGTTATAGAGCAGATTGTACATAGTGTCCTATCTACAGGTTATAGAGCGGATTGTACATAGTGTCCTATCTGCAGGTTATAGAACAGATTGTACATAGTGTCCTATCTACAGGTTATAGAGCAGGAGGAGCAGATTGTACATAGTGTCCTATCTACAGGTTATAGAGCAGATTGTACACAGTGTCCTATCTACAGGTTATAGAGCAGATTGTACATAGTGTCCTATCTACAGGTTATAGAGCAGATTGTACATAGTGTCCTATCTACAGGTTATAGAGCAGATTGTACATAGTGTCCTATCTACAGGTTATAGAGCAGACTGTACATAGTGTCCTATCTGCAGGTTATAGAACAGATTGTACATAGTGTCCTATCTACAGGTTATAGAGCAGGAGGAGCAGATTGTACATAGTGTCCTATCTACAGGTTATAGAGCAGATTGTACATAGTGTCCTATATACAGGTTATAGAGCAGATTGTACATAGTGTCCTAGCTACAGGTTATAGAGCAGATTGTACATAGTGTCCTATCTACAGGTTATAGAGCAGACTGTACATAGTGTCCTATCTACAGGTTATAGAGCAGATTGTACATAGTGTCCTATCTACAGGCTATAGAGCAGATTGTACATAGTGTCCTATATACAGGTTATAGAGCAGATTGTACATAGTGTCCTAGCTACAGGTTATAGAACAGATTGTACATAGTGTCCTATCTACAGGTTATAGAGCAGATTGTACGTAGTGTCCTACCTACAGGTTATAGAGCAGATTGTACATAGTGTCCTATCTACAGGTTATAGAGCGGATTGTACATAGTGTCCTATCTACAGGTTATAGAGCGGATTGTACATAGTGTCCTATCTACAGGTTATAGAGCGGATTGTACATAGTGTCCTATCTACAGGTTATAGAGCGGATTGTACACAGTGTCCTATCTACAGGTTATAGAGCAGATTGTACATAGTGTCCTATCTACAGGTTATAGAGCAGATTGTACATAGTGTCCTATCTACAGGTTATAGAGCGGATTGTACACAGTGTCCTATCTACAGGTTATAGAGCGGATTGTACATAGTGTCCTATCTACAGGTTATAGAGCAGATTGTACATAGTGTCCTATCTACAGGTTATAGAGCAGATTGTACGTAGTGTCCTATCTACAGGTTATAGAGCGGATTGTACATAGTGTCCTATCTACAGGTTATAGAGCAGATTGTACATAGTGTCCCATCTACAGGTTATAGAGCAGATTGTACATAGTGTCCCATCTACAGGTTATAGAGCGGATTGTACATAGTGTCCCATCTACAGGTTATAGAGCAGATTGTACATAGTGTCCTATCTACAGGTTATAGAGCAGATTGTACATAGTGTCCTATCTACAGGTTATAGAGCAGATTGTACATAGTGTCCTATCTACAGGTTATAGAGCAGATTGTACATAGTGTCCTATCTACAGGTTATAGAGCAGATTGTACATAGTGTCCTATCTACAGGTTATAGAGCAGATTGTACATAGTGTCCTATCTACAGGTTATAGAGCAGATTGTACATAGTGTCCTATCTACAGGTTATAGAGCGGATTGTACATAGTGTCCTATCTACAGGTTATAGAGCGGATTGTACATAGTGTCCTATCTACAGGTAAGAGGGGGTTATAGAGCAGATTGTACATAGTGTCCTATCTACAGGTTATAGAGCAGATTGTACATAGTGTCCCATCTACAGGTTATAGAGCAGATTGTACATAGTGTCCCATCTACAGGTTATAGAGCAGATTGTACATAGTGTCCCATCTACAGGTTATAGAGCAGATTGTACATAGTGTCCTATCTACAGGTTATAGAGCAGATTGTACATAGTGTCCCCTCTACAGAGGTTAAAGAGGAGATTGAACGTAGTGCCCCCACGAGGAGCCCGTACAGGTTATAGAGCAGATTGTACATAGTGTCCTATCTACAGGTTATAGAGCAGATTGTACATAGTGTCCTATCTACAGGTTATAGAGCAGATTGTACATAGTGTCCTATCTACAGGTTATAGAGCAGATTGTACATAGTGTCCTATCTACAGGTTATAGAGCAGATTGTACATAGTGTCCTATCTACAGGTTATAGAGGTACTAATGCAGATTGTACACAGTGTCAGCAGTAAATCTGAGGTGTTTCTTCCTATACCTCCAGTTGGCAGGTTAGGGTACGGGGACCAGGGCATTCCTTTCCCTAGATGTTGCCAAAGCTTTTTACAGTGTTGAGTGGATGTTCCTGTGGGCGGTAATGCACAAAATGGGGTTTTGTTGAGGTCCTTTGTCCAGTTACTGTATTCTTCCCCGTCAGACCGTATTCGGGCAAATGGGTTGAGGAGGGGAACTAGACAGGGCTGACCTCTGTCTCTCCCCTCCTGTTTGCATTGGCCATTGAACCACTGGTTTGTAGTGTTAGGACATCCACGTATATTTGGAGATTTCAATGTCGGGGGGGCACCCACTCCCCAGTAGGTCGGGACGACCTGATTAAAGTGTCTTTGATGCGGCAGGCGTTCTGCTTGCTCCACACTTCACCAGTATGGATTCCCAGGAGACACCATCTTTAGAGAACTGCTTTGGAAAAAGCCGGGGGCTCGTCTAAGGCTAGAAACCCTCCAGCGTGACAAGGGGGCGGGGGTTAGGGTTATCCCTAATGCTTGGATTTATTTCCTAGCTGTCCAGTTCCAGCAGTTCTACAGATGGGGAGAGGAGGCCTCAGCGGGAGTAACTGGGATGTCACAGCTAGTGTTTCGGAAGGAGGAATGACCCAAATATCAGGAAGGTATGGGACGGGAAAGAGTTTTAGGAATAATGGGTTTGAGAGATTCACTGGTTTGGCGAAATACAAGACTGGAAAAAAAGGTCCAGATCAGAAATCCACACCTCTGAACAAAGAGGTAAAGCCTGGACCCAGGGGCCAGAAAGTAGTCACCACGTCCGCGTAAAAGTGATCAGCACCCAAACAAAAAATTATCATTAAAATAAAATAGAACTTTTAATCTTCATGTTAATAAAAAAAAAAAAAAAAAGTTTATCCTTCTGTCCAGTAATCCTGAAAACCTTCAACGCGTTTTGAGACACATCTTAGTCATGGCATGTTAAACATACTAGTACCAGGAATATAGAACCAGACCCCCCCCCCCCATAGTCACATGACCCACGAATATACAAACAAAAAGCAAAAAAGTCCAGAAATGACCCATCTCATGTCGATGTGTGAAGGATCTCGTCCTACCAGAACCCACTTCCAGCACACCTGAGATCGCTTCACTTACCTCGCACCCACCTTCAGGGCCCTTAGGATAATACAAACGATGAGCCTTCTAAATTTTATATATTTACCCCTAATCGGGTCAGCCCAAGACACTTAACACATACAAAGGATACATGTAGTGATTAGCAAGCAGATACAGGTGGAAAGCAACAGGACACGGCGCACAAAATAACAATGCAGATAAATTCCCTAAATTAGGGAAACATGGGAGGCAGAAGCAATGTCCTGGAGGTCTCCCCCCAAACTGTCCCTTTGTCAGTCCGCTTGATAACTATTACATAGGGTTTATTGAGCCCCTACGTATATACATCTCTCAGGGACAACTATTACTGGATATATGGAGTGCTATAGTTGACTTTCTATGACCTGCCTGACCTTGGCTGCCAGGGGCTGGGTTTCGGTCTAGTTGTCGCCCTGTTTCAACGCCCCATTTGACTAGTTTATAATATAGTATACAGTGCTGGCCAAAAGTATTGACACCCCTGCAATTCTGTCAGATAATACTCCATTTCTTCCAGAAAATGATTGCAATCACAAATGCTTTGGTAATAATATCTTCATTTATTTTGCTTGCAATGAAAAAAAAAGTCAAATCATTGATCATTTTACACAAAACTCCAAAAATGGGCCGGACAAAAGTATTGGCACCCTCAGCCTAATACTTGGTAGCACAACCTTTAGACAAAATAACTGCGAACAACCGCTTCCGGTAACCATCAATGAGTTTCTTCTAATGCTCTGCTGGAATTTCTCCAGGTCCCTGAGATGTGAAGAGCGCCTTCTCCAAACTGCCATTGTGAGATCTCTCCTTGGGTGTTCTATGGGATTCAGGTCTGGACTCATTGCTGCCACTTTACAAGTCTCCAGTGCTTTCTCTCAAACCATTTTCTAGTGCTTTTTGAAGTGTGTTTTGGGTCATTGTCCTGCTGGAAGACCCATGACCTCTGAGGGAGACCCAGCTTTCTCACACTGGGCCCTACATTATGCTGCAGACTTCATAATGCCATGCACACGGTCAAGCAGTCCAGTGCCAGAGGCAGCAAAGCAACCCCAAAACATCAGGGAACCTCCGCCATGTCTGACTGTAGGGACCGTGTTCTTTTCTTTGAAGGCCTCTTTTTTTTTTCCTGTAAACTCTATGTTGATGCCTTTTCCCAAAAAGCTCTACTTTTGTCTCATCTGACCAGAGAACATTCTTCCAAAAAGTTTTTGGCTTTCTCAGGTAAGTTTTGGCTTTTTTCTGTCTCTGGGTCAGAAGTGGGGTCTTCCTGGGTATCCTACCATAGAGTCCCTTTTCATTCAGACGCCGACGGATAGTACGGGCTGACACTGTTGTACCCTCGGACTGCAGGGCAGCTAGAACTTGTTTGGATGTTAGTCGAGGTTCTTTAGCCACCATCCGCACAATCTTTCGTTGAAATCTCTCGTCAATTTTTCTTTTGCGTCCACATCTAGGGAGGTTAGCCACAGTGCCATGGGCTTTACACTTCTTGATGACACTGCGCACGGTAGACACAGGAACATTCAGGTCTTTGGAGATGGACTTGTAGCCTTGAGATTGCTCATGCTTCCTCACAATTTTGCTTCTCAAGTCCTCAGACAGTTCTTTGGTCTTCTTTCTTTTCTCCATGCTCAATGTGGTACACACAAGGACACAGGACAGAGGTTGAGTCAACTTTAATCCATTTCAACTGGCTGCAAGTGTGATTTAGTTATTGCCACCACCTGTTATGTGCCACAGGTAAGTAACAGGTGCTGTTAATTACACAAATTAGAGAAGCATCACATGATTTTTCAAAGGGTGCCAATACTTATGTCCACCCCCTTTTTTATGTTTGGTGTGGAATTATATCCAATTTGGCTTTTTGACAATTTTTTTTATGGTTTTCCATTGACGACAAATTAAATGAAGATCTTATTACCAAAGCATTTGTGATTGCAATCATTTTCTGGAAGGAATTGAGTATTATCTGACAGAATTGCAGGGGTGCCAATACTTTTGGCCAGCACTGTATATAATTAATTTATATTATAGTGTATATAGTTTATATGACTAGTTTATATTATAGTATGTAGTATATATGACTAGATTATAGTATATATGACTAGTTTATAATATAGTATATGACTAGTTTATATGACTAGTTTATATGACTAGTTTAGATTATAGTATATATGACTAGTGTATAATATAGTATATATGACTAGTGTATAATATAGTGTATATGACTAGTGTATAATATAGTATATATGACTAGTGTATAATATAGTATATATGACTAGTGTATAATATAGTATATATGACTAGTGTATAATATAGTATATATGACTAGTGTATAATATAGTATATATGACTAGTGTATAATATAGTATATATGACTAGTGTATAATATAGTATATATGACTAGTGTATAATATAGTATATATGACTAGTGTATAATATAGTATATATGACTAGTGTATAATATAGTGTATATGACTAGTTTAGATTATAGTATATATGACTAGTTTATAATATAGTATATGACTAGTTTATATGACTAGTTTATATGACTAGTTTAGATTATAGTATATATGACTAGTTTATAATAGTTTATATGACTAGTTTATATTATAGTATCTAGTATATATGACTAGTTTATAATATAGTTTATAATATAGTTTATAATATAGTATATATGACTAGTTTATATGACTAGTTTAGATTATAGTATATGTGACTAGATTATAATATAGTATATGACTAGTTTATAATATAATGTATATGACTAGTTTATATTATAGTATCTAGTATATATGACTAGTTTATAATATAGTATATATGATTAGTTTATAATATAGTATATATGACTAGTGTATAATATAGTGTATAATATAGTATATATGACTAGTGTATAATATAGTATATATGACTAGTGTATAATATAGTATATATGATTAGTGTATAATATAGTGTATATGACTAGTTTATAATATAGTATATATGATTAGTTTATAATATAGTATATATGACTAGTTTATAATATAGTATATATGACTAGTGTATAATATAGTATATATGACTAGTTTATAATATAGTATATAGTTTATAATATAGTATATATGACTAGTTTATAATATAGTATATAGTTTATATTATAGTATATATGACTAGTTTATCATATAGTATCTAGTATATATGACTAGTTTATAATATAGTATATATGACTAGTGTATAATATAGTATATATGACTAGTTTATAATATGGTATATATGACTAGTTTATAATATGGTATATATGACTAGTTTATAATATGGTATATATGACTAGTTTATAATATAGTATATATGACTAGTTTATAATATGGTATATAGTTTATATTATAGTATATATGACTAGTTTATCATATAGTATCTAGTATATATGACTAGTTTATAATATAGTATATATGACTAGTGTATAATATAGTGTATATGACTAGTGTATAATATAGTGTATATGACTAGTGTATAGTATAGTATATATGACTAGTGTATAATATAGTATATATGACTAGTGTATAATATAGTATATATGACTAGTGTATAATATAGTGTATATGACTAGTGTATAATATAGTATATATGACTAGTGTATAATACAGTATATATGACTAGTGTATAATATAGTGTATATGACTAGTGTATAATATAGTATATATGACTAGTGTATAATATAGTATATATGACTAGTGTATAATATAGTATATATGACTAGTGTATAATATAGTGTATATGACTAGTGTATAATATAGTATATATGACTAGTGTTTAATATAGTATATATGACTAGTGTATAATATAGTATATATGACTATTGTATAATATAGTGTATAAGACTAGTGTATAATATAGTATATATGACTAGTGTATAATATAGTATATATGACTAGTTTATAATATATATGACTAGTGTATAATATAGTATATATGTCTAGTGTATAATATAGTGTATATGACTAGTGTATAATATAGTGTATATGACTAGTGTATAATATAGTGTATATGACTAGTGTATAATATAGTGTATATGACTAGTGTATAATATAGTGTATATGACTAGTGTATAATATAGTATATATGACTAGTGTATAATATAGTATATATGACTAGTGTATAATATAGTATATATGACTAGTGTATAATATAGTGTATATGACTAGTGTATAGTATAGTATATATGACTAGTGTATAATATAGTATATATGACTAGTGTATAATATAGTGTATATGACTAGTGTATAATATAGTGTATATGACTAGTGTATAATATAGTATATATGACTAGTGTATAATATAGTATATATGACTAGTGTATAATATAGTATATATGACTAGTGTATAATATAGTGTATATGACTAGTGTATAATATAGTATATATGACTAGTGTATAATATAGTATATATGACTAGTGTATAATATAGTATATATGACTATTGTATAATATAGTGTATAAGACTAGTGTATAATATAGTATATATGACTAGTGTATAATATAGTATATATGACTAGTGTATAATATAGTGTATATGACTAGTGTATAATATAGTATATATGACTAGTTTATAATATATATGACTAGTGTATAATATAGTATATATGACTAGTGTATAATATAGTGTATATGACTAGTGTATAATATAGTGTATATGACTAGTGTATAATATAGTATATATGACTAGTGTATAATATAGTATATATGACTAGTGTATAATATAGTATATATGACTAGTTTATAATATAGTATATATGACTAGTGTATAATATAGTATATATGACTAGTGTATAATATAGTATATATGACTAGTGTATAATATAGTGTATATGACTAGTGTATAATATAGTATATATGACTAGTTTATAATATATATGACTAGTGTATAATATAGTATATATGACTAGTGTATAATATAGTGTATATGACTAGTGTATAATATAGTGTATATGACTATTGTATAATATAGTGTATATGACTAGTGTATAATATAGTATATATGACTAGTGTATAATATAGTATATATGACTAGTTTATAATTTAGTATATATGACTAGTGTATAATATAGTATATATGACTAGTGTATAATATAGTGTATATGACTAGTGTATAATATAGTGTATATGACTAGTGTATAATATAGTGTATATGACTAGTGTATAATATGGTATATATGACTAGTGTATAATATGGTATATATGACTAGTGTATAATATAGTATATATGACTAGTGTATAATATAGTATATATGACTAGTGTATAATATAGTATATATGACTAGTGTATAATATAGTATATATGACTAGTTTATAATATAGTGTATATGACTAGTGTATAATATAGTGTATATGACTAGTGTATAATATAGTATATATGACTAGTGTATAATACAGTGTATATGACTAGTGTATAATATAGTATATATGACTAGTGTATAATATAGTATATATGACTAGTGTATAATATAGTATATATGACTAGTGTATAATATAGTATATATGAGTAGTGCATAATATAGTGTATATGACTAGTGTATAATATAGTGTATATGACTAGTGTATAATATAGTGTATATGACTAGTGTATAATATAGTATATATGACTAGTTTATAATATAGTATATAGTTTATATTATAGTATATATGACTAGTGTATAATATAGTATATATGACTAGTGTATAATATAGTATATATGACTAGTGTATAATATAGTATATATGACTAGTGTATAATATAGTATATATGACTAGTGTATAATATAGTATATATGACTAGTGTATAATATAGTATCTATGACTAGTGTGTAATATAGTATATATGACTAGTGTATAATATAGTGTATATGACTAGTGTATAATATAGTGTATATGACTAGTGTATAATATAGTGTATATGACTAGTGTATAATATAGTGTATATGACTAGTGTATAATATAGTGTATATGACTAGTGTATAATATAGTGTATATGACTAGTGTATAATATAGTGTATATGACTAGTGTATAATATAGTATATATGACTAGTGTATAATATAGTATATATGACTAGTGTATAATATAGTATATATGACTAGTGTATAATATAGTATATATGACTAGTGTATAATATAGTGTATATGACTAGTGTATAATATAGTGTATATGACTAGTGTATAATATAGTGTATATGACTAGTGTATAATATAATGTATATGACTAGTGTATAATATAGTATATATGACTAGTGTATAATATAGTGTATAAGACTAGTGTATAATATAGTGTATATGACTAGTGTATAATATAGTGTATATGACTAGTGTATAATATAGTATATATGACTAGTGTATAATATAGTGTATAAGACTAGTGTATAATATAGTGTATATGACTAGTGTATAATATAGTATATATGACTAGTGTATAATATAGTATATATGACTAGTGTATAATATAGTATATATGACTAGTGTATAATATAGTATATATGACTAGTGTATAATATAGTATATATGACTAGTGTATAATATAGTGTATATGACTAGTGTATAATATAGTGTATATGACTAGTGTATAATATAGTGTATATGACTAGTGTATAATATAGTGTATATGACTAGTGTATAATATAATGTATATGACTAGTGTATAATATAGTATATATGACTAGTGTATAATATAGTGTATAAGACTAGTGTATAATATAGTGTATATGACTAGTGTATAATATAGTATATATGACTAGTGTATAATATAGTGTATATGACTAGTGTATAATATAGTATATATGACTAGTGTATAATATAGTGTATATGACTAGTGTATAATATAGTATATATGACTAGTTTATAATATAGTATATATGACTAGTGTATAATATAGTATATATGACTAGTGTATAATATAGTATATATGACTAGTGTATAATATAGTATATATGACTAGTGTATAATATAGTATATATGACTAGTGTATAATATAGTGTATATGACTAGTGTATAATATAGTGTATATGACTAGTGTATAATATAGTGTATATGACTAGTGTATAATATAGTATATATGACTAGTGTATAATATAGTGTATATGACTAGTGTATAATATAGTGTATATGACTAGTGTATAATATAGTATATATGACTAGTGTATAATATAGTGTATATGACTAGTGTATAATATAGTGTATATGACTAGTGTATAATATAGTGTATATGACTAGTGTATAATATAGTGTATATGACTAGTGTATAATATAGTGTATATGACTAGTGTATAATATAGTGTATATGACTAGTGTATAATATAGTATATATGACTAGTGTATAATATAGTATATATGACTAGTGTATAATATAGTATATATGACTAGTGTATAATATAGTATATATGACTAGTGTATAATATAGTGTATATGACTAGTGTATAATATAATGTATATGACTAGTGTATAATATAGTATATATGACTAGTGTATAATATAGTATATATGACTAGTGTATAATATAGTGTATATGACTAGTGTATAATATAGTGTATATGACTAGTGTATAATATAATGTATAATATAGTATATATGACTAGTGTATAATATAGTGTATAATATAGTATATATGACTAGTGTATAATATAGTGTATATGACTAGTGTATAATATAGTGTATATGACTAGTGTATAATATAGTATATATGACTAGTGTATAATATAGTGTATATGACTAGTGTATAATATAGTGTATATGACTAGTGTATAATATAGTATATATGGCTAGTGTATAATATAGTATATATGGCTAGTGTATAATATAGTGTATATGACTAGTGTATAATATAATGTATATGACTAGTGTATAATATAGTGTATATGACTAGTGTATAATATAGTGTATATGACTAGTGTATAATATAGTATATATGACTAGTGTATAATATAGTATATATGACTAGTGTATAATATAGTGTATAAGACTAGTGTATAATATAGTATCTAGTATATATGACTAGTTTATATTCTAGTATATATTCTATATACAAAGCAGTGTCCTCCTCTCATCTCACTGTCTTTCTTCGCGCAGGTCATCCCCATAGAAGGTTCCCAGAAGGTTAATGGGGAGCATCAGAAGAGTTTTGCAGAAATTCTCCCAGAAATCATCATCTCCAAGTGAGTCTAACCTCCAGTCAGCTGTGACGTCGCGGCCTCTCTGCCTGTGCCCGTATCTACAAGTTTCAGGCCCCTGGGAGGATGTTCACTACTCGCCCCTAATATTATCCAGCTTTCAGGCACCCTTGGACTAGACATAGCTCTCTGGTCACGTGTGCTCCATATCAGACCAATTCCCCTTATTGTCTGTGGATCTCAGATCCCAATAAAGGTGTTTTGAGCTTGGGGAATCCGCACAGAGACGGGGTTCTCATTAGGAGGATTCCACTATATTAGGACAATACAGATATCATAGGCTGCGGCCCTGGTGGCCCCGAGACAAGTTTCACTTTGTAATAATTGACATTATTGGTTAGCACCGCATCATGTTCAGCTCTTGGTCTCCTGTGTGTCCTGATCGTGCTCGGCCATCAGATACACCGGCTTTGAAGCTGCTTGGCAGTCAACATTATTTTGGTTATTCTCTGCAGAGCATTACAAACAGAATACAGGAAAATAATTCAAGCAGATAGCAGTTAATACTGACACCAAAATTGCATATTAACATTTTTGTGCAATTTTCGGATAATTTCTATAACACTTATTGCAGGGAGTATTTAACCCCCTCCCCTTGTCAGATATGTTACTCTAATCTAATATGTGTCATACTAGACGAGGAACCTGAGCAGTCTCCTGGTTAATGCTTCTCCAACCCTAATGGCACGATATGAGGATTCTGAACTCACAGCCCTGAACCCAATAGGTAAAGATCACACAGGATCTCTCCATGGGTTACAGCAAGGCAAAGGGATGAAGGCCAATCCCTAAGAACAGAGAGCAGAAATACTCCGAGATCAGGAAGTGTTTCTCATTATTACTGAAGATGGTCGATCAGCCAATTATTACATGAAGGGGCAGATGCTTTCTTATAGGACTGATAGAGAAGGTTGGAGAAGTTTCTGTCACTCCTCGGGTTTCTTTTTCTGCTGTTAAGACACAGACATGGGAGTCCTCATAAGTCTTTCTTCCTATTTCAGGGAACTCAGCCTATTGAGTGAAGGAGAAGAGAACCGGACCAGCGGCTTCATCCAGCTGCATTCGTGAGTCCTTCCCTGGTGTCTTCTCTGCCTCCTGCTTTCTCTCCTCTCTTGTCTCTGTGATTCTGGATGATGTGGGGAGTTACTGGTGGGTGACATTGTACAGGTACAGAGCGGCCTGCAGGATGGTATCTGACTATGCTGGGTCCTGGGGTTTCACCTCCTCGTGGTGTCTTCTCTGCCTCCTGCTTTCTCTCCTCTCTTGTCTCTGTGATTCTGGATGGTGTGGGGAGTTACTGGTGGGTGACATTGTACAGGTACAGAGCGGCCTGCAGGATGGTAGCTGACTATGCTGGGTCCTGGGGGCTTCACCTCCTCGTGGTGTCTTCTCTGCCTCCTGCTTTCTCTCCTCCTCCTCTCTCTTGTCTCTGTGATTCTGGATGGTGTGGGGAGTTACTGGTGGGTGACAATGTACAGGTACAGAGCAGCCTGCAGGATGGTAGCTGACTATGCTGGGTCCTGGGGGCTTCACCTCCTCGTGGTGTCTTCTCTGCCTCCTGCTTTCTCTCCTCTCTCTTGTCTCTGTGATTCTGGATGGTGTGGGGAGTTACTGGTGGGTGACATTGTACTGGTACAGAGCGGCCTGCAGGATGGTAGCTGACTATGCTGGGTCCTGGGGGCTTCACCTCCTCATGGTGTCTTCTCTGCCTCCTGCTTTCTCTCCTCGCTCTTGTCTCTGTGATTCTGGATGATGTGGGGAGTTACTGGTGGGTGACATTGTACTGGTACAGAGCGGCCTGCAGGATGCTATCTGACTATGCTGGGTCCTGGGGTTTCACCTCCTCGTGGTGTCTTCTCTGCCTCCTGCTTTCTCTCCTCTCTCTTGTCTCTGTGATTCTGGATGGTGTGGGGAGTTACTGGTGGGTGACATTGTACAGGTACAGAGCAGCCTGCAGGATGGTAGCTGACTATGCTGGGTCCTGGGGGCTTCACCTCCTCGTGGTGTCTTCTCTGCCTCCTGCTTTCTCTCCTCGCTCTTGTCTCTGTGATTCTGGATGGTGTGGGGAGTTACTGGTGGGTGACATTGTACAGGTACAGAGCGGCCTGCAGGATGGTAGCTGACTATGCTGGGTCCTGGGGGCTTCACCTCCTCGTGGTGTCTTCTCTGCCTCCTGCTTTCTCTCCTCGCTCTTGTCTCTGTGATTCTGGATGGTGTGGGGAGTTACTGGTGGGTGACATTGTACTGGTACAGAGCGGCCTGCAGGATGGTATCTGACTATGCTGGATCCTGGGGGCTTCACCTCCTCGTGGTGTCTTCTCTGCCTCCTGCTTTCTCTCCTCCTCCTCTCTCTTGTCTCTGTGATTCTGGATGGTGTGGGGAGTTACTGGTGGGTGACATTGTACAGGTACAGAGCAGCCTGCAGGATGGTAGCTGACTATGCTGGGTCCTGGGGACTTCACCTCCTCGTGGTGTCTTCTCTGCCTCCTGCTTTCTCTCCTCTCTCTTGTCTCTGTGATTCTGGATGGTGTGGGGAGTTACTGGTGGGTGACATTGTACAGGTACAGAGCAGCCTGCAGGATGGTAGCTGACTATGCTGGGTCCTGGGGACTTCACCTCCTCGTGGTGTCTTCTCTGCCTCCTGCTTTCTCTCCTCTCTCTTGTCTCTGTGATTCTGGATGGTGTGGGGAGTTACTGGTGGGTGACATTGTACTGGTACAGAGCGGCCTGCAGGATGGTAGCTGACTATGCTGGGTCCTGGGGGCTTCACCTCCTCGTGGTGTCTTCTCTGCCTCCTGCTTTCTCTCCTCTCTTGTCTCTGTGATTCTGGATGGTGTGGGGAGTTACTGGTGGGTGACATTGTACAGGTACAGAGCGGCCTGCAGGATGGTAGCTGACTATGCTGGGTCCTGGGGGCTTCACCTCCTCGTGGTGTCTTCTCTGCCTCCTGCTTTCTCTCCTCCTCCTCTCTCTTGTCTCTGTGATTCTGGATGGTGTGGGGAGTTACTGGTGGGTGACATTGTACAGGTACAGAGCAGCCTGCAGGATGGTAGCTGACTATGCTGGGTCCTGGGGACTTCACCTCCTCGTGGTGTCTTCTCTGCCTCCTGCTTTCTCTCCTCTCTCTTGTCTCTGTGATTCTGGATGGTGTGGGGAGTTACTGGTGGGTGACATTGTACTGGTACAGAGCGGCCTGCAGGATGGTAGCTGACTATGCTGGGTCCTGGGGGCTTCACCTCCTCGTGGTGTCTTCTCTGCCTCCTGCTTTCTCTCCTCTCTTGTCTCTGTGATTCTGGATGGTGTGGGGAGTTACTGGTGGGTGACATTGTACAGGTACAGAGCGGCCTGCAGGATGGTAGCTGACTATGCTGGGTCCTGGGGGGCTTCACCTCCTCGTGGTGTCTTCTCTGCCTCCTGCTTTCTCTCCTCCTCCTCTCTCTTGTCTCTGTGATTCTGGATGGTGTGGGGAGTTACTGGTGGGTGACATTGTACAGGTACAGAGCGGCCTTCAGGATGGTAGCTGACTATGCTGGGTCCTGGGGGCTTCACCTCCTCGTGGTGTCTTCTCTGCCTCCTGCTTTCTCTCCTCTCTCTTGTCTCTGTGATTCTGGATGGTGTGGGGAGTTACTGGTGGGTGACATTGTACTGGTACAGAGCAGCCTGCAGGATGGTAGCTGACTATGCTGGGTCCTGGGGGCTTCACCTCCTCGTGGTGTCTTCTCTGCCTCCTGCTTTCTCTCCTCGCTCTTGTCTCTGTGATTCTGGATGGTGTGGGGAGTTACTGGTGGGTGACATTGTACTGGTACAGAGCGGCCTGCAGGATGGTATCTGACTATGCTGGTTCCTGGGGGCTTCACCTCCTCGTGGTGTCTTCTCTGCCTCCTGCTTTCTCTCCTCTCTTGTCTCTGTGATTCTGGATGGTGTGGGGAGTTACTGGTGGGTGACATTGTACAGGTACAGAGCGGCCTGCAGCATGGTAGCTGACTATGCTGGGTCCTGGGGGCTTCACCTCCTCGTGGTGTCTTCTCTGCCTCCTGCTTTCTCTCCTCCTCGCTCTTGTCTCTGTGATTCTGGATGGTGTGGGGAGTTACTGGTGGGTGACATTGTACTGGTACAGAGCGGCCTGCAGGATGGTAGCTGACTATGCTGGGTCCTGGGGGGCTTCACCTCCTCGTGGTGTCTTCTCTGCCTCCTGCTTTCTCTCCTCCTCGCTCTTGTCTCTGTGATTCTGGATGGTGTGGGGAGTTACTGGTGGGTGACATTGTACAGGTACAGAGCAGCCTGCAGGTTGGTAGCTGACTATGCTGGGTCCTGGGGGCTTCACCTCCTCGTGGTGTCTTCTCTGCCTCCTGCTTTCTCTCCTCTCTCTTGTCTCTGTGATTCTGGATGGTGTGGGGAGTTACTGGTGGGTGACATTGTACAGGTACAGAGTAGCCTGCAGGTTGGTAGCTGACTATGCTGGGTCCTGGGGGCTTCACCTCCTCGTGGTGTCTTCTCTGCCTCCTGCTTTCTCTCCTCTCTTGTCTCTGTGATTCTGGATGGTGTGGGGAGTTACTGGTGGGTGACATTGTACAGGTACAGAGCGGCCTGCAGGATGGTATCTGACTATGCTGGGTCCTGGGGGCTTCACCTCCTCGTGGTGTCTTCTCTGCCTCCTGCTTTCTCTCCTCGCTCTTGTCTCTGTGATTCTGGATGGTGTGGGGAGTTACTGGTGGGTGACATTGTACAGGTACAGAGCGGCCTGCAGGATGGTATCTGACTATGCTGGGTCCTGGGGGCTTCACCTCCTCGTGGTGTCTTCTCTGCCTCCTGCTTTCTCTCCTCCTCCTCTCTCTTGTCTCTGTGATTCTGGATGGTGTGGGGAGTTACTGGTGGGTGACATTGTACAGGTACAGAGCAGCCTGCAGGTTGGTAGCTGACTATGCTGGGTCCTGGGGGCTTCACCTCCTCGTGGTGTCTTCTCTGCCTCCTGCTTTCTCTCCTCTCTCTTGTCTCTGTGATTCTGGATGGTGTGGGGAGTTACTGGTGGGTGACATTGTACTGGTACAGAGCGGCCTGCAGGATGGTAGCTGACTATGCTGGGTCCTGGGGGCTTCACCTCCTCGTGGTGTCTTCTCTGCCTCCTGCTTTCTCTCCTCTCTTGTCTCTGTGATTCTGGATGGTGTGGGGAGTTACTGGTGGGTGACATTGTACAGGTACAGAGCGGCCTGCAGCATGGTAGCTGACTATGCTGGGTCCTGGGGGCTTCACCTCCTCGTGGTGTCTTCTCTGCCTCCTGCTTTCTCTCCTCCTCGCTCTTGTCTCTGTGATTCTGGATGGTGTGGGGAGTTACTGGTGGGTGACATTGTACTGGTACAGAGCGGCCTGCAGGATGGTAGCTGACTATGCTGGGTCCTGGGGGCTTCACCTCCTCGTGGTGTCTTCTCTGCCTCCTGCTTTCTCTCCTCCTCGCTCTTGTCTCTGTGATTCTGGATGGTGTGGGGAGTTACTGGTGGGTGACATTGTACAGGTACAGAGCAGCCTGCAGGTTGGTAGCTGACTATGCTGGGTCCTGGGGGCTTCACCTCCTCGTGGTGTCTTCTCTGCCTCCTGCTTTCTCTCCTCTCTCTTGTCTCTGTGATTCTGGATGGTGTGGGGAGTTACTGGTGGGTGACATTGTACAGGTACAGAGCGGCCTGCAGGATGGTATCTGACTATGCTGGGTCCTGGGGGCTTCACCTCCTCGTGGTGTCTTCTCTGCCTCCTGCTTTCTCTCCTCCTCCTCTCTCTTGTCTCTGTGATTCTGGATGGTGTGGGGAGTTACTGGTGGGTGACATTGTACAGGTACAGAGCAGCCTGCAGGTTGGTAGCTGACTATGCTGGGTCCTGGGGGCTTCACCTCCTCGTGGTGTCTTCTCTGCCTCCTGCTTTCTCTCCTCTCTCTTGTCTCTGTGATTCTGGATGGTGTGGGGAGTTACTGGTGGGTGACATTGTACTGGTACAGAGCGGCCTGCAGGATGGTAGCTGACTATGCTGGGTCCTGGGGGCTTCACCTCCTCGTGGTGTCTTCTCTGCCTCCTGCTTTCTCTCCTCCTCGCTCTTGTCTCTGTGATTCTGGATGGTGTGGGGAGTTACTGGTGGGTGACATTGTACAGGTACAGAGTAGCCTGCAGGTTGGTAGCTGACTATGCTGGGTCCTGGGGGCTTCACCTCCTCGTGGTGTCTTCTCTGCCTCCTGCTTTCTCTCCTCTCTCTTGTCTCTGTGATTCTGGTTGGTGTGGGGAGTTACTGGTGGGTGACATTGTACTGGTACAGAGCAGCCTGCAGGATGGTAGCTGACTATGCTGGGTCCTGGAGGCTTCACCTCCTCGTGGTGTCTTCTCTGCCTCCTGCTTTCTCTCCTCGCTCTTGTCTCTGTGATTCTGGATGGTGTGGGGAGTTACTGGTGGGTGACATTGTACTGGTACAGAGCGGCCTGCAGGATGGTATCTGACTATGCTGGGTCCTGGGGGCTTCACCTCCTCGTGGTGTCTTCTCTGCCTCCTGCTTTCTCTCCTCCTCCTCTCTCTTGTCTCTGTGATTCTGGATGGTGTGGGGAGTTACTGGTGGGTGACATTGTACAGGTACAGAGCAGCCTGCAGGATGGTAGCTGACTATGCTGGGTCCTGGGGGCTTCACCTCCTCGTGGTGTCTTCTCTGCCTCCTGCTTTCTCTCCTCTCTCTTGTCTCTGTGATTCTGGATGGTGTGGGGAGTTACTGGTGGGTGACATTGTACTGGTACAGAGCGGCCTGCAGGATGGTAGCTGACTATGCTGGGTCCTGGGGGCTTCACCTCCTCGTGGTGTCTTCTCTGCCTCCTGCTTTCTCTCCTCTCTTGTCTCTGTGATTCTGGATGGTGTGGGGAGTTACTGGTGGGTGACATTGTACAGGTACAGAGCGGCCTGCAGCATGGTAGCTGACTATGCTGGGTCCTGGGGGCTTCACCTCCTCGTGGTGTCTTCTCTGCCTCCTGCTTTCTCTCCTCCTCGCTCTTGTCTCTGTGATTCTGGATGGTGTGGGGAGTTACTGGTGGGTGACATTGTACTGGTACAGAGCGGCCTGCAGGATGGTAGCTGACTATGCTGGGTCCTGGGGGCTTCACCTCCTCGTGGTGTCTTCTCTGCCTCCTGCTTTCTCTCCTCCTCGCTCTTGTCTCTGTGATTCTGGATGGTGTGGGGAGTTACTGGTGGGTGACATTGTACAGGTACAGAGCAGCCTGCAGGTTGGTAGCTGACTATGCTGGGTCCTGGGGGCTTCACCTCCTCGTGGTGTCTTCTCTGCCTCCTGCTTTCTCTCCTCTCTCTTGTGTCTGTGATTCTGGATGGTGTGGGGAGTTACTGGTGGGTGACATTGTACAGGTACAGAGTAGCCTGCAGGTTGGTAGCTGACTATGCTGGGTCCTGGGGGCTTCACCTCCTCGTGGTGTCTTCTCTGCCTCCTGCTTTCTCTCCTCTCTTGTCTCTGTGATTCTGGATGGTGTGGGGAGTTACTGGTGGGTGACATTGTACAGGTACAGAGCGGCCTGCAGGATGGTATCTGACTATGCTGGGTCCTGGGGGCTTCACCTCCTCGTGGTGTCTTCTCTGCCTCCTGCTTTCTCTCCTCGCTCTTGTCTCTGTGATTCTGGATGGTGTGGGGAGTTACTGGTGGGTGACATTGTACAGGTACAGAGCGGCCTGCAGGATGGTATCTGACTATGCTGGGTCCTGGGGGCTTCACCTCCTCGTGGTGTCTTCTCTGCCTCCTGCTTTCTCTCCTCCTCCTCTCTCTTGTCTCTGTGATTCTGGATGGTGTGGGGAGTTACTGGTGGGTGACATTGTACAGGTACAGAGCAGCCTGCAGGATGGTAGCTGACTATGCTGGGTCCTGGGGGCTTCACCTCCTCGTGTTGTCTTCTCTGCCTCCTGCTTTCTCTCCTCCTCGCTCTTGTCTCTGTGATTCTGGATGGTGTGGGGAGTTACTGGTGGGTGACATTGTACAGGTACAGAGCGGCCTGCAGGATGGTATCTGACTATGCTGGGTCCTGGGGGCTTCACCTCCTCGTGGTGTCTTCTCTGCCTCCTGCTTTCTCTCCTCCTCCTCTCTCTTGTCTCTGTGATTCTGGATGGTGTGGGGAGTTACTGGTGGGTGACATTGTACAGGTACAGAGTAGCCTGCAGGTTGGTAGCTGACTATGCTGGGTCCTGGGGGCTTCACCTCCTCGTGGTGTCTGCTGCATTCGCCCATCCAGTAGACGCTGCCACACATGGTGCGAGTTGGAGGGGCATGTTCGGTGGGGGAGGGGGGTCTCTCCTGCCTCTGCACTCGGAGATCTTACCCTAAGCGTTTAGGAGTACTTCTGTTTCTGGTTTTGCCATGGACCCACATTATGGAGGTGTGTATACAGCCTGAGACTCCCTAAGATCCCGTCCCACCCTTTTGGAGTTTGGCAGTGGCAGCCATGATAAGCATTAACCCTTCCTGTCCTCTTCACAAGAGCCTCTTTATTTTTCTTAAGTCCTCTCGATTTTTACCTGTGAGTGAGTGAGTCTAAAAGGGGTGGAGCTTCAGTGAGAGCTTTGACCAATCACATTGTGTGTATGAGTCACATGACTGAATCTTCAGCTAAGGCTTTGCAGTGCAGGTTGTGACCGGCCAGCGGGGCTCTGTACTGCCTGCTCTGGGTTAACCCTTTGTCTCTCCCTTGCAGAGCTCACTGTGTGCAGGGGTCATATCCCTCAGAGTTGCTTTCTGCATGGGACACATTTGCTGAAGAGAAGGGGACAGAGAATGAGCGGCCTGGTAAGAGCAATGCCTTCTATACAGTATAGGGGGCGCTTTATCTCCCATACCATATTAATGTGTTTGCATAGACAGTTCTTTCTGGTATTTATCCCTCCTCTTTGCTGTAATGTCCTGATCCTTCACAGCTCATCTGGTCATTTTCTGTACTGTATCCTTCCCCCCGCACTCACACGTCAGGGTCTAGGTGCATAGACTATGGGATGAACCACAGCAGCCCTTGGTGTGATCAGTGCAGATCCTAAGTCAGTGGCTTGCCAGCTGTTGCAGAACTACAACTCCTAGCCTGCCTTGAGAGCCTGCATCTTGGTAGTGAACCAGTCCTCAGCATTGCCTCCTGTCTGCCTTTTGTCTTGAGTTTCTCATTCTTTGCCTGCAGATCTCTTTGGACCTGAGCAACTCTTCATGATCCTGGAGTTTGAGTTTGGTGGAGAAGACTTGGAGCGGGCGAGTTCTAAGGTAAGCGCTGAACTGCAAAGTAACATACAAGAAGGCAGCGGAGCTCATGATGTCTGTGCCGCCCGTAGGAGCGTCCGCTCTGCTACTTTATGAGGATGGTGGATTTTCTTACTTTATTTTGGTCATTTATGTTGCATGATTTTGTCCCTTCACAGCTGCCATCTGTGTCGGCCTCCCGTAGCATCTTACACCAAGTGACTGCCGCCCTTGCCGTAGCTGAAGAAGAGCTAAGATTTGAGCACAGGTATTTGTCCTCGGTTATCCACCCTCCTTGTCTTCCACTATCTACATCTAACCATCTTTTTTGTTTTAAAGGGATTTGCATTGGGGCAATCTCTTGATTGAGAAATCGTCGTCTTGCACTTTGTCAGTGTCTTTACAAGGCGAGATGTTGGAGATTCCCAACGCTGGGATACAAGTGAAAATCATTGACTATACGCTGTCCCGGCTGGATAAAGGTGCATGAGCCAGAATGTATGAAGGTTCCCTTGAGTGTGGAAATGCCTATTACTTGGTTACACTTGATGTTTCTTTGCTGTGTCTTTCAGATGGACTTACAGTGTTCTGTGACCTGTCCACGGATGAGGAGCTTTTTCTGGGAGAGGGAGATCTGCAGTTTGAGGTTTATAGAAAGATGAGACAAGAGAATCAGTAAGTAACTGAAGAGAATGGCTTATCTATGCCTGGTTGGTATTACATGGGTGCTCAGTCTGTCCCTTCCACCAGTGGCTGGATGTCTCAGGTTCTCTTATATGTACACTAGAGCTGGAGGAGGCTGTGGATATGATGTATCTAGACTGGAGGAGGCTGTGGATATGATGTATCTAGGCTAGACTGGGGGAGGCTGTGGATATGACGTATCTAGAATAGACTGGGGGAGGCTGTGGATATGACGTATCTAGACTAGACTGGGGGAGGCTGTGGATATGATGTATCTAGACTAGATCTGGAGGAGGCTGTGGATATGATGTATCTAGACTGGAGGAGGCTGTGGATATGATGTATCTAGACTGGGGGAGGCTGTGGATATGATGTATCTAGTCTAGGGGAGGCTGTGGATATGATGTATCTAGACTGGAGGAGGCTCTGGATATGATGTATCTAGGCTAGACTGGGGGAGGCTGTGGATATGACGTATCTAGACTAGACTGGGGGAGGCTGTGGATATGACGTATCTAGACTAGACTGGGGGAGGCTGTGGATATGATGTATCTAGACTGGAGGAGGCTGTGGATATGATGTATCTAGACTAGACTGGGGGAGGCTGTGGATATGATGTATCTAGACTAGATCTGGAGGAGGCTGTGGATGTGATGTATCTAGACTGGAGTAGGCTGTGGATATGATGTATCTAGAATGGAGGAGGCTGTGGATATGATGTATCTAGACTAGATCTAGAGGAGGCTGTGGATATGATGTACCTAGACTGGAGGAGGCTGTGCATATGATGTATCTAGACTAGATCTGGAGGAGGCTGTGGATATGATGTATCTAGACTAGATCTGGAGGAGGCTGTGGATATGATGTATCTAGACTGGAGGAGGCTGTGGATATGATGTATCTAGACTGGAGGAGGCTGTGGATATGATGTATCTAGAATGGAGTAGGCTGTGGATATGATGTATCTAGTCTAGGGGAGGCTGTGGATATGATGTATCTAGACTGGAGGAGGCTGTGGATATGATGTATCTAGACTAGACTGGAGGAGACTGTGGATATGATGTATTTAGACTAGACTGGGGGAGGCTGTGGATATGATGTATCTAGACTAGATCTGGAGGAGGCTGTGGATATGATGTATCTAGACTAGACTGGGGGAGGCTGTGGATATGATGTATCTAGACTAGATCTGGAGGAGGCTGTGGATATGATGTATCTAGACTAGATCTGGAGGAGGCTGTGGATATGATGTATCTAGACTAGACTGGGGGAGGCTGTGGATATGATGTATCTAGACTAGATCTGGAGGAGGCTGTGGATATGATGTATCTAGACTGGAGGAGGCTGTGGATATGATGTATCTAGACTGGGGGAGGCTGTGGATATGATGTATCTAGTCTAGGGGAGGCTGTGGATATGATGTATCTAGGCTAGACTGGGGGAGGCTGTGGATATGACATATCTAGACTAGACTGGGGGAGGCTGTGGATATGACGTATCTAGACTAGACTGGGGGAGGCTGTGGATATGATGTATCTAGACTAGATCTGGAGGAGGCTGTGGATATGATGTATCTAGACTGGAGGAGGCTGTGGATATGATGTATCTAGACTGGGGGAGGCTGTGGATATGATGTATCTAGTCTAGGGGAGGCTGTGGATATGATGTATCTAGACCTGGAGGAGGCTGTGGATATGATGTATCTAGACTGGAGGAGGCTGTGGATATGATGTATCTAGACTAGACTGGGGGAGGCTGTGGATGTGATGTATCTAGACTAGATCTGGAGGAGGCTGTGGATGTGATGTATCTAGACTGGAGTAGGCTGTGGATATGATGTATCTAGAATGGAGGAGGCTGTGGATATGATGTATCTAGACTAGATCTGGAGGAGGCTGTGGATATGATGTACCTAGACTGGAGGAGGCTGTGGATATGATGTATCTAGACTAGATCTGGAGGAGGCTGTGGATATGATGTATCTAGACTAGATCTGGAGGAGGCTGTGGATATGATGTATCTAGACTGGAGGAGGCTGTGGATATGATGTATCTAGACTAGACTGGAGGAGACTGTAGATATGATGTATTTAGACTAGACTGGAGGAGACTGTGGATATGATGTATCTAGACTAGACTGGAGGAGACTGTGGATATGATGTATTTAGACTAGACTGGGGGAGGCTGTGGATATGATGTATCTAGACTAGACTGGGGGAGGCTGTGGATATGATGTATCTAGACTAGACTGGAGGAGACTGTGGATATGATGTATTTAGACTAGACTGGGGGAGGCTGTGGATATGATGTATCTAGACTAGATCTGGAGGAGGCTGTGGATATGATGTATCTAGACTAGACTGGGGGAGGCTGTGGATACGATGTATCTAGACTAGATCTGGAGGAGGCTGTGGATATGATGTATCTAGACTAGATCTGGAGGAGGCTGTGGATATGATGTATCTAGACTAGACTGGGGGAGGCTGTGGATATGATGTATCTAGACTGGGGGAGGCTGTGGATATGATGTATCTAGACTAGACTGGGGAAGGCTGTGGATATGATGTATCTAGACTAGATCTGGAGGAGGCTGTGGATATGATGTATCTAGACTGGAGGAGGCTGTGGATATGATGTATTTAGACTAGACTGGGGGAGGCTGTGGATATGATGTATCTAGACTAGACTGGAGGAGACTGTGGATATGATGTATTTAGACTAGACTGGGGGAGGCTGTGGATATGATGTATCTAGACTGGGGGAGGCTGCGGATATGATGTATCTAGACTGGGGGAGGCTGCAGATATGATGTATCTAGACTGGGGAGGCTGCGGATATGATGTATCTAGACTGGGGGAGGCTGTGGATATGACGTATCTAGACTGGGGGAGGCTGCGGATATGACGTATCTAGACTGGAGGAGGCTGTGGATATGATGTATCTAGACTGGAGGAGGCTGTGGATATGATGTATCTAGACTGGAGGAGGCTGTGGATATGATGTATCTAGACTGGGAGGCTGTGGATATGATGTATCTAGTCTAGGGGAGGCTGTGGATATGATGTGTGTAGACTAGACTGGGGGAGGCTGTGGATATGATGTATCTAGACTGGGGGAGGCTGTGGATATGATGTATCTAGACTAGATCTGGAGGAGGCTGCGGATATGATGTATCTAGACTGGGGGAGGCTGTGGATATGATGTATCTAGTCTAGGGGAGGCTGTGGATATGATGTATCTAGACTGGAGGAGGCTGTGGATATGATGTATCTAGACTAGACTGGGGGAGGCTGTGGATATGATGTATCTAGACTAGACTGGGGGAGGCTGTGGATATGATGTATCTAGACTAGATCTGGAGGAGGCTGTGGATATGATGTATCTAGACTGGGGGAGGCTGTGGATATGATGTATCTAGACTGGGGGAGGCTGTGGATATGATGTATCTAGACTGGAGGAGGCTGTGGATATGATGTATCTAGACTAGACTGGGGGAGGCTGTGGATATGATGTATCTAGACTAGATCTGGAGGAGGCTGTGGATGTGATGTATCTAGACTGGAGTAGGCTGTGGATATGATGTATCTAGAATGGAGTAGGCTGTGGATATGATGTATCTAGAATGGAGGAGGCTGTGGATATGATGTATCTAGACTAGATCTGGAGGAGGCTGTGGATATGATGTATCTAGACTGGAGGAGGCTGTGGATATGATGTATCTAGACTAGATCTGGAGGAGGCTGTGGATATGATGTATCTAGACTGGAGGAGGCTGTGGATATGATGTATCTAGACTAGACTGGAGGAGACTGTGGATATGATGTATCTAGACTGGGGAGGCTGTGGATATGATGTATCTAGACTGGAGGAGGCTCTGGATATGATGTATCTAGACTGGGGGAGGCTGTGGATATGATGTATCTAGTCTAGGGGAGGCTGTGGATATGATGTATCTAGAATGGAGGAGGCTGTGGATATGATGTATCTAGACTAGACTGGGGGAGGCTGTGGATATGATGTATCTAGACTAGATCTGGAGGAGGCTGTGGATATGATGTATCTAGACTGGAGGAGGCTGTGGATATGATGTATCTAGACTAGACTGGAGGAGACTGTGGATATGATGTATTTAGACTAGATCTGGAGGAGGCTGCGGATATGATGTATCTAGACTGGGGGAGGCTGCGGATATGATGTATCTAGACTGGGGAGGCTGCGGATATGATGTATCTAGACTGGGGAGGCTGCGGATATGATGTATCTAGACTGGGGGAGGCTGCGGATATGACGTATCTAGACTGGAGGAGGCTGTGGATATGATGTATCTAGACTAGACTGGGGGAGGCTGTGGATATGATGTATCTAGACTGGAGGAGGCTGTGGATATGATGTATCTAGACTAGACTGGGGAGGGTGCGGATATGATGTATCTAGACTGGGGGAGGCTGCGGATATGATGTATCTAGACTGGGGAGGCTGCGGATATGACATATCTAGACTGGAGGAGGCTGTGGATATGATGTATCTAGACTGGAGGAGGCTGTGGATATGATGTATCTAGACTGGAGGAGGCTGTGGATATGATGTATCTAGACTGGAGGAGGCTGTGGATATGATGTATCTAGACTGGGAGGCTGTGGATATGATGTATCTAGTCTAGGGGAGGCTGTGGATATGATGTGTGTAGACTAGACTGGGGGAGGCTGTGCATATGATGTATCTAGACTAGACTGGGGGAGGCTGTGGATATGATGTATCTAGACTAGATCTGGAGGAGGCTGCGGATATGATGTATCTAGACTGGGGAGGCTGCGGATATGATGTATCTAGAATGGGGGAGGCTGTGGATATGCTGTATCTAGACTGGGGAGGCTGTGGATATGATGTATCTAGACCTGGAGGAGGCTGTGGATATGATGTATCTAGACCTGGAGGAGGCTGTGGATATGATGTATCTAGACTGGAAGAGGCTGTGGATATGATGTATCTAGACTGGAGGAGGCTGTGGATAAGATGTATCTAGACTAGACTGGGGAGGCTGTGGATATGATGTATCTAGTCTAGGGGAGCCTGTGGATATGATGTATCTAGACTAGACTGGAGGAGGCTGTGGATATGATGTATCTAGACTAGACTGGGGGAGGCTGTGGATATGATGTATCTAGACTAGATCTGGAGGAGATTCTGGATGTGATGTATCTAGACTGGGGGAGGCTGTGGATATGATGTATCTAGACTAGATCTGGAGGAGGCTCTGGATGTGATGTATCTAGACTAGACTGGAGGAGGCTGTGGATATGATGTATCTAGACTGGGGAGGCTGCGGATATGATGTATCTAGACTGGGGGAGGCTGTGGATATGATGTATCTAGACTGGAGGAGGCTCTGGATGTGATGTATCTAGACTAGATCTGGAGGAGGCTGTGGATATGATGTATCTAGACTAGATCTGGAGGAGGCTGTGGATATGATGTATCTAGACTAGATCTGGAGGAGGCTGTGGATATGATGTATCTAGACCTGGGGGAGGCTGTGGATATGATGTATCTAGTCTCGGGGAGGCTGTGGATATGATGTATCTAGACCTGGGGGAGGCTGTGGATATGATGTATCTAGACTGGAGGAGGCTGTGAATATGATGTATCTAGACTGGAGGAGGCTGTGGATATGATGTATCTAGACTGGGGGAGGCTGTGGATATGA
This sequence comes from Leptodactylus fallax, assembly GCA_947044405.1. Classification (NCBI taxonomy): domain Eukaryota; kingdom Metazoa; phylum Chordata; class Amphibia; order Anura; family Leptodactylidae; genus Leptodactylus; species Leptodactylus fallax. Next base: position 121,171 of record CAMRHE010000881.1, read on the forward strand.
TGTATCTAGAATGGAGGAGGCTGTGGATATGATGTATCTAGACTAGACCTGGAGGAGGCTGTGGATATGATGTATCTAGACTAGACCTAGGGGAGGCTGTGGATATGATGTATCTAGACTGGGGGAGGCTGTGGATATGATGTATCTAGACTAGACCTAGGGGAGGCTGTGGCTATGATGTATCTAGACTGGGGAGGCTGTGGATATGATGTATCTAGACTAGATCTGGAGGAGGCTGTGGATATGATGTATCTAGACTAGATCTGGAGGAGGCTGTGGATATGATGTATCCAGACTAGACTGGGGGAGGCTGTGGATATGATGTATCTAGACTGGGGAGGCTGTGGATATGATGTATCTAGAATGGAGGAGGCTGTGGATATGATGTATCTAGACTAGACTGGGGAAGGCTGTGGATATGATGTATCTAGACTGGAGGAGGCTCTGGATGTGATGTATCTAGACTAGATCTGGAGGAGGCTGTGGATATGATGTATCTAGACTGGAGGAGGCTGCGGATATGATGTATCTAGACCTGGAGGAGGCTGTGGATATGATGTATCTAGACTGGGGAGGCTGTGGATATGATGTATCTAGACTGGAGGAGGCTGTGGATATGATGTATCTAGACTAGATCTGGAGGAGGCTCTGGATGTGATGTATCTAGACTAGATCTGGAGGAGGCTGTGGATGTGATGTATCTAGACTAGATCTGGAGGAGGCTGTGGATGTGATGTATCTAGACTAGACTGGGGGAGGCTGTGGATATGATGTATCTAGACTAGATCTGGAGGAGGCTCTGGATGTGATGTATCTAGACTAGATCTGGAGGAGGCTGTGGATGTGATGTATCTAGACTGGAGGAGGCTGTGGATATAATGTATCTAGACTGGGGAGGCTGTGGATATGATGTATCTAGTCTAGGGGAGGCTGTGGATATGATGTATCTAGAATGGAGGAGGCTGTGGATATGATGTATCTAGACTAGACTGGGGAGGCTGTGGATATGATGTATCTAGACTAGATCTGGAGGAGGCTGCGGATATGATGTATCTAGACTGGGGAGGCTGCGGATATGATGTATCTAGACTGGGGAGGCTGTGGATATGATGTATCTAGACTGGAGGAGGCTGTGGATATGATGTATCTAGACTGGGGGAGGCTGTGGATATGATGTATCTAGACCTGGAGGAGGCTGTGGATATGATGTATCTAGACTGGGGAGGCTGTGGATATGATGTATCTAGACTGGAGGAGGCTGTGGATATGATGTATCTAGACTGGGGGAGGCTGTGGATATGATGTATCTAGACCTGGAGGAGGCTGTGGATATGATGTATCTAGACTGGGGGAGGCTGTGGATATGATGTATCTAGACCTGGAGGAGGCTGTGGATATGATGTATCTAGACCTGGAGGAGGCTGTGGATATGATGTATCTAGACTGGAGGAGGTTGTGGATATGATGTATCTAGACTGGAGGAGGTTGTGGATATGATGTATCTAGACTAGACTGGGGAGGCTGTGGATATGATGTATCTAGACTAGATCTGGAGGAGGCTCTGGATGTGATGTATCTAGACTAGATCTGGAGGAGGCTGTGGATGTGATGTATCTAGACTGGAGGAGGCTGTGGATATGATGTATCTAGACTGGGGGAGGCTGTGGATATGATGTATCTAGTCTAGGGGAGGCTGTGGATATGATGGATCTAGAATGGAGGAGGCTGTGGATATGATGTAGCTAGACTAGACTGGGGGAGGCTGTGGATATGATGTATCTAGACTAGACTGGGGGAGACTGTGGATATGATGTATCTAGACTGGGGGAGGCTGTGGATATGATGTATCTAGACTGGGGGAGGCTGTGGATATGATGTATCTAGACTGGAGGAGGCTCTGGATGTGATGTATCTAGACTAGATCTGGAGGAGGCTGTGGATATGATGTATCTAGACTGGAGGAGGCTGTGGATATGATGTATCTAGACTAGACTGGGGGAGGCTGTGGATATGATGTATCTAGACTAGACTGGGGAGGCTGTGGATATGATGTATCTAGACTGGAGGAGGCTGTGGATGTGATGTATCTAGACTAGACTGGGGGAGGCTGTGGATATGATGTATCTAGACTGGAGGAGGCTGTGGATATGATGTATCTAGACTGGGGAGGCTGTGGATATGATGTATCTAGACTGGAGGAGGCTGTGGATATGATGTATCTAGACTGGAGGAGGCTCTGGATGTGATGTATCTAGACTAGATCTGGAGGAGGCTGTGGATATGATGTATCTAGACTAGACTGGGGGAGGCTGTGGATATGATGTATCTAGACTGGAGGAGGCTGTGGATATGATGTATCTAGACTAGACTGGGGGAGGCTGTGGATATGATGTATCTAGACTAGATCTGGAGGAGGCTCTGGATGTGATGTATCTAGACTAGATCTGGAGGAGGCTGTGGATGTGATGTATCTAGACTGGAGGAGGCTGTGGATATGATGTATCTAGACTGGGGGAGGCTGTGGATATGATGTATCTAGTCTAGGGGAGGCTGTGGATATGATGGATCTAGAATGGAGGAGGCTGTGGATATGATGTAGCTAGACTAGACTGGGGGAGGCTGTGGATATGATGTATCTAGACTAGACTGGGGGAGACTGTGGATATGATGTATCTAGACTGGGGGAGGCTGTGGATATGATGTATCTAGACTGGGGGAGGCTGTGGATATGATGTATCTAGACTGGAGGAGGCTCTGGATGTGATGTATCTAGACTAGATCTGGAGGAGGCTGTGGATATGATGTATCTAGACTGGAGGAGGCTGTGGATATGATGTATCTAGAGTAGACTGGGGAGGCTGTGGATATGATGTATCTAGACTAGACTGGGGGAGGCTGTGGATATGATGTATCTAGACTGGAGGAGGCTGTGGATATGATGTATCTAGACTGGGGAGGCTGTGGATATGATGTATCTAGACTGGAGGAGGCTGTGGATATGATGTATCTAGACTGGAGGAGGCTCTGGATGTGATGTATCTAGACTAGATCTGGAGGAGGCTGTGGATATGATGTATCTAGACTGGAGGAGGCTCTGGATGTGATGTATCTAGACTAGATCTGGAGGAGGCTGTGGATATGATGTATCTAGACTAGACTGGGGGAGGCTGTGGATATGATGTATCTAGACTGGAGGAGGCTGTGGATATGATGTATCTAGACTGGGGAGGCTGTGGATATGATGTATCTAGACTGGAGGAGGCTGTGGATATGATGTATCTAGAGTGGAGGAGGCTGTGGATATGATGTATCTAGACTGGAGGAGGCTCTGGATGTGATGTATCTAGACTGGAGGAGGCTCTGGATGTGATGTATCTAGACTGGAGGAGGCTGTGGATATGATGTATCTAGACTGGAGGAGGCTCTGGATGTGATGTATCTAGACTAGATCTGGAGGAGGCTGTGGATATGATGTATCTAGACTGGGGGAGGCTGTGGATATGATGTATCTAGACCTGGAGGAGGCTGTGGATATGATGTATCTAGACTGGAGGAGGCTGTGGATATGATGTATCTAGACTAGACTGGGGGAGGCTGTGGATATGATGTATCTAGACTAGATCTGGAGGAGGCTCTGGATGTGATGTATCTAGACTAGATCTGGAGGAGGCTGTGGATGTGATGTATCTAGGCTAGACTGGGGGAGGCTGTGGATATGATGTATCTAGACTGGGGGAGGCTGTGGATATGATGTATCTAGTCTAGGGGAGGCTGTGGATATGATGTATCTAGACTAGACTGGGGGAGGCTGTGGATATGATGTATCTAGACTAGATCTGGAGGAGGCTGTGGATATGATGTATCTAGACTGGGGGAGGCTGTGGATATGATGTATCTAGACCTGGAGGAGGCTGTGGATATGATGTATCTAGACTGGGGGAGGCTGTGGATATGATGTATCTAGACCTGGAGGAGGCTGTGGATATGATGTATCTAGACTGGGGGAGGCTGTGGATATGATGTATCTAGACTGGAGGAGGCTGTGGATATGATGTATCTAGACTGGGGGAGGCTGTGGATATGATGTATCTAGACCTGGAGGAGGCTGTGGATATGATGTATCTAGAATGGAGGAGGCTGTGGATATGATGTATCTAGAGTGGAGGAGGCTGTGGAAATGATGTATCTAGACTGGGGGAGGCTGTGGATATGATGTATCTAGACTAGATCTGGAGGAGGCTCTGGATGTGATGGATCTAGACTAGATCTGGAGGAGGCTGTGGATATGATGTATCTAGACTAGACTGGGGGAGGCTGTGGATATGATGTATCTAGACTGGAGGAGGCTGTGGATGTGATGTATCTAGACTAGACTGGGGGAGGCTGTGGATATGATGTATCTAGACTGGAGGAGGCTGTGGATATGATGTATCTAGACTGGGGAGGCTGTGGATATGATGTATCTAGACCTGGAGGAGGCTGTGGATATGATGTATCTAGACTTGGGGAGGCTGTGGATATGATGTATCTAGACTGGGGGAGGCTGTGGATATGATGTATCTAGAGTGGAGGAGGCTGTGGATATGATGTATCTAGACTGGAGGAGGCTCTGGATGTGATGTATCTAGACTAGATCTGGAGGAGGCTGTGGATGTGATGTATCTAGACTAGACTGGGGGAGGCTGTGGATATGATGTATCTAGACTGGAGGAGGCTGTGGATATGATGTATCTAGACTGGGGGAGGCTGTGGATATGATGTATCTAGACTGGAGGAGGCTGTGGATATGATGTATCTAGACTGGGGGAGGCTGTGGATATGATGTATCTAGACTGGGGGAGGCTGTGGATATGATGTATCTAGACTGGAGGAGGCTGTGGATATGATGTATCTAGAGTGGAGGAGGCTGTGGATATGATGTATCTAGACTGGAGGAGGCTGTGGATATGATGTATCTAGACTGGAGGAGGCTGTGGATATGATGTATCTAGACTAGACTGGAGGAGGCTGTGGATATGATGTATCTAGACTGGAGGAGGCTGTGGATATGATGTATCTAGACTAGACTGGGGGAGGCTGTGGATATGATGTATCTAGACTGGGGGAGGCTGTGGATATGATGTATCTAGACTGGGGGAGGCTGTGGATATGATGTATCTAGACTGGAGGAGGCTGTGGATATGATGTATCTAGACTGGGGGAGGCTGTGGATATGATGTATCTAGACTAGATCTGGAGGAGGCTCTGGATGTGATGGATCTAGACTAGATCTGGAGGAGGCTGTGGATATGATGTATCTAGACTAGACTGGGGGAGGCTGTGGATATGATGTATCTAGACTGGAGGAGGCTGTGGATGTGATGTATCTAGACTAGACTGGGGGAGGCTGTGGATATGATGTATCTAGACTGGAGGAGGCTGTGGATATGATGTATCTAGACTGGGGAGGCTGTGGATATGATGTATCTAGACCTGGAGGAGGCTGTGGATATGATGTATCTAGACTTGGGGAGGCTGTGGATATGATGTATCTAGACTTGGGGAGGCTGTGGATATGATGTATCTAGACTGGGGGAGGCTGTGGATATGATGTATCTAGACTGGAGGAGGCTCTGGATGTGATGTATCTAGACTAGATCTGGAGGAGGCTGTGGATGTGATGTATCTAGACTAGACTGGGGGAGGCTGTGGATATGATGTATCTAGACTGGAGGAGGCTGTGGATATGATGTATCTAGACTGGGGGAGGCTGTGGATATGATGTATCTAGACTGGAGGAGGCTGTGGATATGATGTATCTAGACTGGGGGAGGCTGTGGATATGATGTATCTAGACTGGAGGAGGCTATGGATATGATGTATCTAGAGTGGAGGAGGCTGTGGATATGATGTATCTAGACTGGAGGAGGCTCTGGATGTGATGTATCTAGACTGGAGGAGGCTGTGTATATGATGTATCTAGACTGGAGGAGGCTCTGGATGTGATGTATCTAGACTAGATCTGGAGGAGGCTGTGGATGTGATGTATCTGGACTAGACTGGAGGAGGCTGTGGATATGATGTATCTAGACTAGACTGGGGGAGGCTGTGGATATGATGTATCTAGACTGGAGGAGGCTGTGGATATGATGTATCTAGACTGGAGGAGGCTGTGGATATGATGTATCTAGACTGGAGGAGGCTCTGGATGTGATGTATCTAGACTAGATCTGGAGGAGGCTGTGGATGTGATGTATCTAGACTAGACTGGGGGAGGCTGTGGATATGATGTATCTAGACTGGAGGAGGCTGTGGATATGATGTATCTAGACTGGGGGAGGCTGTGGATATGATGTATCTAGACTGGAGGAGGCTGTGGATATGATGTATCTAGACTGGAGGAGGCTGTGGATATGATGTATCTAGACTGGAGGAGGCTGTGGATATGATGTATCTAGAGTGGAGGAGGCTGTGGATATGATGTATCTAGACTGGAGGAGGCTCTGGATGTGATGTATCTAGACTGGAGGAGGCTGTGTATATGATGTATCTAGACTGGAGGAGGCTCTGGATGTGATGTATCTAGACTAGATCTGGAGGAGGCTGTGGATGTGATGTATCTAGACTAGACTGGAGGAGGCTGTGGATATGATGTATCTAGACTAGACTGGGGGAGGCTGTGGATATGATGTATCTAGACTGGAGGAGGCTGTGGATATGATGTATCTAGACTGGAGGAGGCTGTGGATATGATGTATCTAGACTGGAGGAGGCTCTGGATGTGATGTATCTAGACTAGATCTGGAGGAGGCTGTGGATATGATGTATCTAGACTAGACTGGGGGAGGCTGTGGATATGATGTATCTAGACTAGACTGGGGGAGGCTGTGGATATGATGTATCTAGACTAGACTGGGGGAGGCTGTGGATATGATGTATCTAGACTGGAGGAGGCTGTGGATATGATGTATCTAGACTAGACTGGGGGAGGCTGTGGATATGATGTATCTAGACTGGAGGAGGCTGTGGATATGATGTATCTAGACTGGAGGAGGCTGTGGATATGATGTATCTAGACTGGAGGAGGCTCTGGATGTGATGTATCTAGACTAGATCTGGAGGAGGCTGTGGATATGATGTATCTAGACTAGACTGGGGGAGGCTGTGGATATGATGTATCTAGACTAGACTGGGGGAGGCTGTGGATATGATGTATCTAGACTAGACTGGGGGAGGCTGTGGATATGATGTATCTAGACTGGAGGAGGCTGTGGATATGATGTATCTAGACTAGACTGGGGGAGGCTGTGGATATGATGTATCTAGACTGAGGGAGGCTGTGGATATGATGTATCTAGACTAGACTGGGGGAGGCTGTGGATATGATGTATCTAGACTAGATCTGGGGGAGGCTGTGGATATGATGTATCTAGACTGGAGGAGGCTGTGGATATGATGTATCTAGACTAGACTGGGGGAGGCTGTGGATCTGATGTATCTAGAATGGAGGAGGCTGTGGATATGATGTATCTAGACTAGACTGGGGGAGGCTGTGGATATGATGTATCTAGACTAGATCTGGGGGAGGCTGTGGATATGATGTATCTAGAATGGAGGAGGCTGTGGATATGATGTATCTAGACTGGGGGAGGCTGTGGATATGATGTATCTAGACTAGATCTGGAGGAGGCTGTGGATATGATGTATCTAGACTGGAGGAGGCTCTGGATGTGATGTATCTAGACTAGATCTGGAGGAGGCTGTGGATATGATGTATCTAGCCTAGACTGGAGGAGGCTGTGGATATGATGTATCTAGACTAGACTGGGGGAGGCTGTGGATATGATGTATCTAGACTGGGGGAGGCTGTGGATATGATGTATCTAGACTAGACTGGGGGAGGCTGTGGATATGATGTATCTAGACTAGATCTGGGGGAGGCTGTGGATGGGGTGCTGCTGTGTTTGGCAGCTTTCTGTATCTTTCACTTGGTCCGATGTGCTCACAGTACCACTCTCTGCAGGCTTGTCATCTCCTTCTTGATTTTGGGTGTGTTTAACCCTTCTTTCTTGTCCTGTTGGAGTTTTGCTCCACATTACTAGATCTGTATTCTACTAGATCTACCAAAATAGTTTTGGGGCGGTGGGGGACGGACCACGGGGTAGCTATTTCAGGCAGCTTTATTAGGCCTGGAAATATGGCTCCTGTACCACATTTACTAGGCCGAACGCATAACTATTAAGCCAAACCACACTCCTGCTAACCTTACCTGAAAGGCAGGCACCCGCCTGTACACCAGAATGGAAATCTGTTAGTCAAGAACTGTCGTAGTTTTGAAGAAGGTGGTGAGTGAGGCACATAACAGGATGTGGTGCGCCTTGGGTGTAATTTTGGTGCATAGCCCCTTTTTGCACCAACCTATGTCAGAAAACTGGTGTTGAAGGGTTAATAAATGCCCCCAGTGACTTTGCTTACATCTCTGCTGCATGTTAGACTGAGCAGTAAGGGGAGTCCGCTCTACTTCATGGAGAAAGATTCTAGAACTCTATACATTATGGAAAGACAAAGTTATATATTCGCTAGAGGTTGTAAAAAGCGTAAGGAAAATGTTCTAATCTCTAACTCCAAGTCCAAAAACCTTGGGTCGTTGTATATAATGCAAAAAACCAGAATGCCATGATTTGGAAGTCTCATCTAACCATATTTCATCCACAATAGAACATCACATATCAGAAGGTGAGAGTTACACAATAGAACATAGATCACCTATCAGAAGGAGAAAGTTACACAATAGAACATAGATCTCATATCAGAAGGTGAAAGTTACTCTATAGAACAGAGATCACATATCAGAAGGGGAAAGTTACACAACAGAACATAGATCACACATCAGAAGGTGAAAGTTACTCTATAGAACATAGATCACGTATCAGAAGGTGAAAGTTACACAATAGAACAGAGATCACATATCAGAAGGGGAAAGTTACACAATAGAACATAGATCATATATCAGAAGGTGAAAGTTACACAATAGAACATAGATCACATATCAGAAGGAGAAAGTTACACAATAGAACATGGATCACATATCAGAAGGAGAAAGTTACACAACAGAACATAGATCACGTATCAGAAGGTGAAAGTTACACAATAGAACATAGATCACATATCAGAAGGAGAAAGTTACACAATAGAACATAGATCACACATCAGAAGGTGAGAGCTACACAATAGAACATAGATCACATATCAGAAGGTGAAAGTTACAAAACAGAACATAGATCACATATCAGGAGGTGAAAGTTACTCTATAGAACAGGGGTCGGCAACCCCCAGCCTGCGAGGCTTATTTCCCTGGCACGGCAGCAGAGTCCTCACCCAGCAGTTTCGATTGGGCCAAACACGGCCAAAACGAAACTGCTATTATTATACTGTGGGGTCTCTTCAGACACCCGAATATAATAATCGGAGCCCCCAGGGAGGTGATCAAACATAAAAAACAATGGTAACTCACCTTCCCTGGATCCGCGGGCGCTCTGTGCTCTTCAGGAGATTCTGCCTGACGTAAGAGACCGCTGACAGGGCTTCAGGGGTCACGTCCGACGTCATTACGCATAATGACACGACGTGACCCCTGAGACCGAATCAGCGGTCGCTGACGTCAGGGAGAAGCGCCCATACAGCGGCTGCGGAGCGCAGGAAAAAGTGAGTATGGGTGCGTTCACATATATCCGGCACAGCTATCAATTTCCCTCTGGGGTGGAGCACACAAGCTGGAGGGAAACTGATGCCAGGACTGATCCCATAGTGTTCTATGTGATCGGTTCTGGCACAAGAGGCATCAGTTCTGGCGCCGGATCTGTGCCTCAGCCAGTTGGAAAAACGTTACCTGCAGCGTTTTTTCCATCCAGCTTCCTTAAAATTTCATTAGCGCCGGATGCTGCGGGGTGCTGCCTGAAGATGGATGCGGAATCACCCGGCGTCTACACAGTCTATGTACAGTAGTAAAGCTGGTAATTGTCGGCTTCACTACTGTACCTGAGTGAATTGCTCAGGATTGGTTAAAGCTATAAAGAAACACTTGGATTCATTTTAAAGATGAGAATCTCCTCTTTAAAATGATACCGAGATCACCATGATCGTCCTTACACATCCTGAGGGATTTGCTGGTGAAGACGATGTTCAGCATTGAAATCCCAATTGAGATCTCAATTCCCGACATCGTTTTAACAGTGAATCGCTCTGAATCTGTAAGGTCTATCATGGGGATCTTGGTATCTTTTTAAAGATGAGATTCTCATCTTTAAAATGAATCCAGTTGTATCTTTGTGGCCCTAACAGATCCTTAGAAATGAGGCTCTAAAAGTGTCCCCCCCCCTCCTTCAGGCAGCATCTTAGAGCTAAGGAAGGAGGGGGAGGAGGAGCTGCAGAGACAATGATAACTCCTCTTTGTCTGTGCATAAGCTGGATGTGACCCCAGCGGGGGTAGCAGGGACTTCTGTCCATGTTATCCCCTCTCCTATCAATCACAGAGCATACTATACTTCTGCTCTCTGATAGTCACATAGAGGGATAATGAAACACCCCTCTGAGCCTAATCACATAACCAGGCAGTTATTGGCACTGTGACCAGACATTTACCATCGTCCAGGTCGCAGCGCCAGAAGTGTCGCACCAAACACTTATGCAACACATGCACAAAGTCACCAATAAAGTTTACATTTTTTCACTGTCCCTGTCCTGTCCATACCTGATCTTTATAGAGTAAAATACGCCGCCCGCCTCTCTAGTTATATCCGTCACACGCTAAAATAATAGCAATAGCGATTATCAATAGCGATGACCGTATAAAACATTTCTGCCACTATGGAGGATAACACCGTGTGCAGGGGCCGCTATGGGGCATAACACCGTGTGCAGGGGCCGCTATGGGGCATAACACCGTGTGCAGGGGCCGCTATGGGGCATAACACCGTGTGCAGGGGCCGCTATGGGGCATAACACCGTGTGCAGGGGCCGCTATGGGGCATAACACCGTGTGCAGGGGCCGCTATGGGGCATAACACCGTGTGCAGGGGCCGCTATGGGGCATAACACCGTGTGCAGGGGCCGCTATGGGGCATAACACCGTGTGCAGGGGCCGCTATGGGGCATAACACCGTGTGCAGGGGCCGCTATGGGGCATAACACCGTGTGCAGGGGCCGCTATGGGGCATAACACCGTGTGCAGGGGCCGCTATGGGGCATAACACCGTGTGCAGGGGCCGCTATGGGGCATAACACCGTGTGCAGGGGCCGCTATGGGGCATAACACCGTGTGCAGGGGCCGCTATGGGGCATAACACCGTGTGCAGGGGCCGCTATGGGGCATAACACCGTGTGCAGGGGCCGCTATGGGGCATAACACCGTGTGCAGGGGCCGCTATGGGGCATAACACCGTGTGCAGGGGCCGCTATGGGGCATAACACTGTGTGCAGGGGCCGCTATGGGGCATAACACCGTGTGCAGGGGCCGCTATGGGGCATAACACCGTGTGCAGGGGCCGCTATAGGGCATAACACCGTGTGCAGGGGTTGTCAGACTTACAATTATTGACCGACACTCCGAGTACCTCAACTTTGATTTTTTTAATCGAAATCGGCACGCCAAACAAAAAAGGTTGTCTACCCCTGCTATAGAACACAGATCACATATCAGAAGGTGAAAGTTACACAATAAATCAGGGGTCGGCAACCCCCGACACGTGTGCCAAGGGTGGCATGCAAGCTATATTTTCCTGGCACAGCAGATTGTGCTGGGAAGAAGCAAACAAACTCCAGCAAGGGTTAATTCTACTGACAATGGCCAGAGAGGGAACGAGCAAGCGGAGGATGAGTGATGTGAAGAGAACGTCCTCGCTAGCCCTGCGTCAGGTCAGGAAAGGAGCAAACCAATTAGGAAATCATCGGCCCCTGATGGTAATCTTCTTCAAATTTGTCAGATGGCTTGCACGTTCCCTGTGTTGCCGGACTCAGTGGAGTTAACCCTTGCTGGATTTTACTTGCTTCCTCCCAGCCCAGTCTGTATACAGATACAGCAGGGAAGTGATTTGAATCATTTGTTTTTTTATTTGTTTGGGTATTCTGTAAAGTATGGATGGACTGAAGGTGGTCTTAAGGCCCGGTTCACATCTGTGTTTGGGTTTCCATTCGGGGAGTTCGCTTGGGGACCCCCCCGAACAGAAACCTATACGCTTAAAAAGTGGTTCACCTGGGAAACCACAAGGACCCCATACACTATAATGCTTGCAACACTTTCTTCTCCGCTTGCTTCGTGCGGAAACCGAGCCTCTAACTCCTGGCTATACCAGCCTTGTGTAACGTCTACAACACCTTCTTCCCTTACATAGGACTGCTGCAGCCTACACCACCTTATACTATGTGCGGTCACATCCTCCTGTATATAGTCTGTACAGTCACTTATACTATGTGCGGTCACATCCTCCTGTATATAGTCTGTGCGGTCACATCCTCCTGTATATAGTCTGTGTGGTCACATCCTCCTGTATATAGTCTGTGCGGTCACTTATACTATGTGCGGTCACATCCTCCTGTATATAGTCTGTACGGTCACATCCTCCTGTATATAGTCTGTACTGTCACTTATACTATGTGCGGTCACATCCTCCTGTATATAGTCTGTACAGTCACTTATACTATGTGCGGTCACATCCTCCTGTATATAGTCTGTACTGTCACTTATACTATGTGCGGTCACATCCTCCTGTATATAGTCTGTACGGTCACATCCTCCTGTATATAGTCTGTACAGTCACTTATACTATGTGTGGTCACATCCTCCTGTATATAGTCTGTACGGTCACATCCTCCTGTATATAGTCAGTACAGTCACTTATACTATGTGCGGTCACATCCTCCTGTATATAGTCTGTGCGGTCACATCCTCCTGTATATAGTCTGTGCGGTCACATCCTCCTGTATATAGTCTGTACAGTCACTTATACTATGTGCGGTCACATCCTCCTGTATATAGTCTGTACAGTCACTTATACTATGTGCAGTCACATCCTCCTGTATATAGTCTGTGCGGTCACTTATACTATGTGCAGTCACATCCTCCTGTATATAGTCAGTACAGTCACTTATACTATGTGCAGTCACATCCTCCTGTATATAGTCTGTGCGGTCACATCCTCCTGTATATAGTCTGTACGGTCACATCCTCCTGTATATAGTCTGTACAGTCACTTATACTATGTGCGGTCACATCCTCCTGTATATAGTCTGTACAGTCACTTATACTATGTGCAGTCACATCCTCCTGTATATAGTCTGTACAGTCACTTATACTATGTGCAGTCACATCCTCCTGTATATAGTCTGTACGGTCACATCCTCCTGTATATAGTCTGTACAGTCACTTATACTATGTGCGGTCACATCCTCCTGTATATAGTCTGTACGGTCACATCCTCCTGTATATAGTCTGTACAGTCACTTATACTATGTGTGGTCACATCCTCCTGTATATAGTCTGTGCGGTCACATCCTCCTGTATATAGTCAGTACAGTCACTTATACTATGTGCAGTCACATCCTCCTGTATATAGTCTGTACAGTCACTTATACTATGTGCAGTCACATCCTCCTGTATATAGTCTGTACGGTCACATCCTCCTGTATATAGTCTGTACAGTCACTTATACTATGTGCGGTCACATCCTCCTGTATATAGTCTGTACGGTCACATCCTCCTGTATATAGTCTGTACAGTCACTTATACTATGTGTGGTCACATCCTCCTGTATATAGTCTGTGCGGTCACATCCTCCTGTATATAGTCAGTACAGTCACTTATACTATGTGCGGTCACATCCTCCTGTATATAGTCTGTGTGGTCACATCCTCCTGTATATAGTCTGTGCGGTCACTTATACTATGTACGGTCACATCCTCCTGTATATAGTCTGTACGGTCACATCCTCCTGTATATAGTCTGTACAGTCACTTATACTATGTGCGGTCACATCCTCCTGTATATAGTCTGTACAGTCACTTATACTATGTGTGGTCACATCCTCCTGTATATAGTCTGTGTGGTCACATCCTCCTGTATATAGTCTGTGCGGTCACTTATACTATGTACGGTCACATCCTCCTGTATATAGTCTGTACGGTCACATCCTCCTGTATATAGTCTGTACAGTCACTTATACTATGTGCGGTCACATCCTCCTGTATATAGTCTGTGCGGTCACATCCTCCTGTATATAGTCTGTGCGGTCACATCCTCCTGTATATAGTCTGTACAGTCACTTATACTATGTGTGGTCACATCCTCCTGTATATAGTCTGTGCGGTCACATCCTCCTGTATATAGTCTGTACAGTCACTTATACTATGTGCGGTCACATCCTCCTGTATATAGTCTGTACAGTCACTTATACTATGTGTGGTCACATCCTCCTGTATATAGTCTGTGCGGTCACATCCTCCTGTATATAGTCTGTACAGTCACTTATACTATGTGCGGTCACATCCTCCTGTATATAGTCTGTACAGTCACTTATACTATGTGCGGTCACATCCTCCTGTATATAGTCTGTGCAGTCACTTATACTATGTGCGGTCACATCCTCCTGTATATAGTCTGTGCGGTCACATCCTCCTGTATATAGTCTGTACGGTCACATCCTCCTGTATATAGTCTGTGCGGTCACTTATACTATGTGCGGTCACATCCTCCTGTATATAGTCTGTGCGGTCACATCCTCCTGTATATAGTCTGTACAGTCACTTATACTATGTGCGGTCACATCCTCCTGTATATAGTCTGTGCGGTCACTTATACTATGTGCGGTCACATCCTCCTGTATATAGTCTGTACAGTCACTTATACTATGTGCGGTCACATCCTCCTGTATATAGTCTGTACAGTCACTTATACTATGTGCGGTCACATCCTCCTGTATATAGTCTGTGCGGTCACTTATACTATGTGCGGTCACATCCTCCTGTATATAGTCTGTGCGGTCACATCCTCCTGTATATAGTCTGTACAGTCACTTATACTATGTGTGGTCACATCCTCCTGTATATAGTCTGTGCGGTCACTTATACTATGTGCGGTCACATCCTCCTGTATATAGTCAGTACAGTCACTTATACTATGTGTGGTCACATCCTCCTGTATATAGTCAGTACAGTCACTTATACTATGTGCGGTCACATCCTCCTGTATATAGTCTGTGCGGTCACATCCTCCTGTATATAGTCTGTGCGGTCACTTATACTATGTGCGGTCACATCCTCCTGTATATAGTCTGTGCGGTCACTTATACTATGTGCGGTCACATCCTCCTGTATATAGTCTGTGCAGTCACTTATACTATGTACGGTCACATCCTCCTGTATATAGTCTGTACGGTCACATCCTCCTGTATATAGTCTGTGCGGTCACATCCTCCTGTATATAGTCTGTCCAGTCACTTATACTATGTGCGGTCACATCCTCCTGTATATAGTCTGTACGGTCACATCCTCCTGTATATAGTCTGTGCGGTCACATCCTCCTGTATATAGTCAGTACAGTCACTTATACTATGTGCGGTCACATCCTCCTGTATATAGTCTGTACAGTCACTTATACTATGTGCGGTCACATCCTCCTGTATATAGTCTGTACAGTCACTTATACTATGTGCGGTCACATCCTCCTGTATATAGTCTGTACAGTCACTTATACTATGTGCGGTCACATCCTCCTGTATATAGTCTGTGCGGTCACATCCTCCTGTATATAGTCTGTACGGTCACATCCTCCTGTATATAGTCTGTACAGTCACTTATACTATGTGCGGTCACATCCTCCTGTATATAGTCTGTACAGTCACTTATACTATGTGCGGTCACATCCTCCTGTATATAGTCTGTGCGGTCACATCCTCCTGTATATAGTCTGTACGGTCACATCCTCCTGTATATAGTCTGTACAGTCACTTATACTATGTGTGGTCACATCCTCCTGTATATAGTCTGTACTGTCACTTATACTATGTGCGGTCACATCCTCCTGTATATAGTCTGTGCGGTCACATCCTCCTGTATATAGTCTGTACAGTCACTTATACTATGTGCAGTCACATCCTCCTGTATATAGTCTGTACGGTCACATCCTCCTGTATATAGTCTGTACAGTCACTTATACTATGTGCGGTCACATCCTCCTGTATATAGTCTGTACAGTCACTTATACTATGTGCGGTCACATCCTCCTGTATATAGTCTGTACGGTCACATCCTCCTGTATATAGTCTGTACAGTCACTTATACTATGTGCGGTCACATCCTCCTGTATATAGTCTGTACAGTCACTTATACTATGTGCGGTCACATCCTCCTGTATATAGTCTGTGCGGTCACATCCTCCTGTATATAGTCTGTGCGGTCACATCCTCCTGTATATAGTCTGTACGGTCACATCCTCCTGTATATAGTCTGTACAGTCACTTATACTATGTGTGGTCACATCCTCCTGTATATAGTCTGTGCGGTCACATCCTCCTGTATATAGTCTGTACGGTCACTTATACTATGTGTGGTCACATCCTCCTGTATATAGTCTGTACAGTCACTTATACTATGTGCGGTCACATCCTCCTGTATATAGTCTGTGCGGTCACATCCTCCTGTATATAGTCTGTACAGTCACTTATACTATGTGCGGTCACATCCTCCTGTATATAGTCTGTACAGTCACTTATACTATGTGCGGTCACATCCTCCTGTATATAGTCTGTACGGTCACATCCTCCTGTATATAGTCTGTACAGTCACTTATACTATGTGTGGTCACATCCTCCTGTATATAGTCTGTGCGGTCACATCCTCCTGTATATAGTCAGTACAGTCACTTATACTATGTGCGGTCACATCCTCCTGTATATAGTCAGTACAGTCACTTATACTATGTACGGTCACATCCTCCTGTATATAGTCTGTGCGGTCACATCCTCCTGTATATAGTCTGTACAGTCACTTATACTATGTGTGGTCACATCCTCCTGTATATAGTCTGTACAGTCACTTATACTATGTGCGGTCACATCCTCCTGTATATAGTCTGTACGGTCACTTATACTATGTGCGGTCACATCCTCCTGTATATAGTCTGTGCGGTCACATCCTCCTGTATATAGTCTGTACTGTCACTTATACTATGTGCGGTCACATCCTCCTGTATATAGTCTGTACTGTCACTTATACTATGTGCAGTCACTTATACTATGTGCGGTCACATCCTCCTGTATATAGTCTGTACGGTCACATCCTCCTGTATATAGTCTGTACTGTCACTTATACTATGTGCGGTCACATCCTCCTGTATATAGTCTGTACTGTCACTTATACTATGTGCGGTCACTTATACTATGTGCGGTCACATCCTCCTGTATATAGTCTGTACAGTCACTTATACTATGTGCGGTCACATCCTCCTGTATATAGTCTGTACGGTCACATCCTCCTGTATATAGTCTGTACTGTCACTTATACTATGTGCGGTCACATCCTCCTGTATATAGTCTGTACTGTCACTTATACTATGTGCGGTCACTTATACTATGTGCGGTCACATCCTCCTGTATATAGTCTGTACGGTCACTTATACTATGTGCGGTCACATCCTCCTGTATATAGTCTGTACTGTCACTTATACTATGTGCGGTCACATCCTCCTGTATATAGTCTGTACAGTCACATCCTCCTGTATATAGTCTGTGCGGTCACATCCTCCTGTATATAGTCTGTACTGTCACTTATACTATGTACGGTCACATCCTCCTGTATATAGTCTGTACAGTCACTTATACTATGTGCGGTCACATCCTCCTGTATATAGTCTGTACGGTCACATCCTCCTGTATATAGTCTGTACAGTCACTTATACTATGTGCGGTCACATCCTCCTGTATATAGTCTGTACTGTCACATATGTTATATACGGTCACATCCTCCTGTATATAGTCTGTACTGTCACTTATACTATGTGCGGTCACATCCTCCT
The DNA here is from genome assembly GCA_947044405.1 of Leptodactylus fallax. NCBI lineage: Eukaryota > Metazoa > Chordata > Amphibia > Anura > Leptodactylidae > Leptodactylus > Leptodactylus fallax. Next base: position 139,214 of record CAMRHE010000881.1, read on the forward strand.
GTATATAGTCTGTACGGTCACATCCTCCTGTATATAGTCTGTACAGTCACTTATACTATGTGCGGTCACATCCTCCTGTATATAGTCTGTACTGTCACATATGTTATATACGGTCACATCCTCCTGTATATAGTCTGTACAGTCACTTATACTATGTACGGTCACATCCTCCTGTATATAGTCTGTACAGTCACATCCTCCTGTATATAGTCTGTACAGTCACTTATACTATGTGCGGTCACATCCTCCTGTATATAGTCTGTGCGGTCACATCCTCCTGTATATAGTCTGTACAGTCACTTATACTATGTGCGGTCACATCCTCCTGTATATAGTCTGTACTGTCACTTATAGTCTGTGCAGTCACATCCTCCTGTATATAGTCTGTACGGTCACATCCTCCTGTATATAGTCTGTACAGTCACTTATACTATGTGCGGTCACATCCTCCTGTATATAGTCTGTGCAGTCACTTATACTATGTGCGGTCACATCCTCCTGTATATAGTCTGTACAGTCACATCCTCCTGTATATAGTCTGTGCGGTCACTTATACTATGTGCGGTCACATCCTCCTGTATATAGTCTGTGCGGTCACTTATACTATGTGCAGTCACATCCTCCTGTATATAGTCTGTACAGTCACTTATACTATGTGCGGTCACATCCTCCTGTATATAGTCTGTGCGGTCACTTATACTATGTGCGGTCACATCCTCCTGTATATAGTCTGTGCAGTCACTTATACTATGTGTGGTCACATCCTCCTGTATATAGTCTGTGCGGTCACATCCTCCTGTATATAGTCTGTGCGGTCACATCCTCCTGTATATAGTCTGTACGGTCACATCCTCCTGTATATAGTCTGTACTGTCACTTATACTATGTGCGGTCACTTATACTATGTGCGGTCACATCCTCCTGTATATAGTCTGTACGGTCACTTATACTATGTGCGGTCACATCCTCCTGTATATAGTCTGTACTGTCACTTATACTATGTGCGGTCACATCCTCCTGTATATAGTCTGTACAGTCACATCCTCCTGTATATAGTCTGTGCGGTCACATCCTCCTGTATATAGTCTGTACTGTCACTTATACTATGTACGGTCACATCCTCCTGTATATAGTCTGTACAGTCACTTATACTATGTGCGGTCACATCCTCCTGTATATAGTCTGTACGGTCACATCCTCCTGTATATAGTCTGTACAGTCACTTATACTATGTGCGGTCACATCCTCCTGTATATAGTCTGTACTGTCACATATGTTATATACGGTCACATCCTCCTGTATATAGTCTGTACTGTCACTTATACTATGTGCGGTCACATCCTCCTGTATATAGTCTGTACGGTCACATCCTCCTGTATATAGTCTGTACAGTCACTTATACTATGTGCGGTCACATCCTCCTGTATATAGTCTGTACTGTCACATATGTTATATACGGTCACATCCTCCTGTATATAGTCTGTACAGTCACTTATACTATGTACGGTCACATCCTCCTGTATATAGTCTGTACAGTCACATCCTCCTGTATATAGTCTGTACAGTCACTTATACTATGTGCGGTCACATCCTCCTGTATATAGTCTGTGCGGTCACATCCTCCTGTATATAGTCTGTACAGTCACTTATACTATGTGCGGTCACATCCTCCTGTATATAGTCTGTACTGTCACTTATAGTCTGTGCAGTCACATCCTCCTGTATATAGTCTGTACGGTCACATCCTCCTGTATATAGTCTGTACAGTCACTTATACTATGTGCGGTCACATCCTCCTGTATATAGTCTGTGCAGTCACTTATACTATGTGCGGTCACATCCTCCTGTATATAGTCTGTACAGTCACATCCTCCTGTATATAGTCTGTGCGGTCACTTATACTATGTGCGGTCACATCCTCCTGTATATAGTCTGTGCGGTCACTTATACTATGTGCAGTCACATCCTCCTGTATATAGTCTGTACAGTCACTTATACTATGTGCGGTCACATCCTCCTGTATATAGTCTGTACAGTCACTTATACTATGTGCGGTCACATCCTCCTGTATATAGTCTGTACAGTCACTTATACTATGTGCGGTCACATCCTCCTGTATATAGTCTGTGCGGTCACATCCTCCTGTATATAGTCTGTACGGTCACATCCTCCTGTATATAGTCTGTACAGTCACTTATACTATGTGCGGTCACATCCTCCTGTATATAGTCTGTACAGTCACTTATACTATGTGCGGTCACATCCTCCTGTATATAGTCTGTGCGGTCACATCCTCCTGTATATAGTCTGTACGGTCACATCCTCCTGTATATAGTCTGTACAGTCACTTATACTATGTGTGGTCACATCCTCCTGTATATAGTCTGTACTGTCACTTATACTATGTGCGGTCACATCCTCCTGTATATAGTCTGTGCGGTCACATCCTCCTGTATATAGTCTGTACAGTCACTTATACTATGTGCAGTCACATCCTCCTGTATATAGTCTGTACGGTCACATCCTCCTGTATATAGTCTGTACAGTCACTTATACTATGTGCGGTCACATCCTCCTGTATATAGTCTGTACAGTCACTTATACTATGTGCGGTCACATCCTCCTGTATATAGTCTGTACGGTCACATCCTCCTGTATATAGTCTGTACAGTCACTTATACTATGTGCGGTCACATCCTCCTGTATATAGTCTGTACAGTCACTTATACTATGTGCGGTCACATCCTCCTGTATATAGTCTGTGCGGTCACATCCTCCTGTATATAGTCTGTGCGGTCACATCCTCCTGTATATAGTCTGTACGGTCACATCCTCCTGTATATAGTCTGTACAGTCACTTATACTATGTGTGGTCACATCCTCCTGTATATAGTCTGTGCGGTCACATCCTCCTGTATATAGTCTGTACGGTCACTTATACTATGTGTGGTCACATCCTCCTGTATATAGTCTGTACAGTCACTTATACTATGTGCGGTCACATCCTCCTGTATATAGTCTGTGCGGTCACATCCTCCTGTATATAGTCTGTACAGTCACTTATACTATGTGCGGTCACATCCTCCTGTATATAGTCTGTACAGTCACTTATACTATGTGCGGTCACATCCTCCTGTATATAGTCTGTACGGTCACATCCTCCTGTATATAGTCTGTACAGTCACTTATACTATGTGTGGTCACATCCTCCTGTATATAGTCTGTGCGGTCACATCCTCCTGTATATAGTCAGTACAGTCACTTATACTATGTGCGGTCACATCCTCCTGTATATAGTCAGTACAGTCACTTATACTATGTACGGTCACATCCTCCTGTATATAGTCTGTGCGGTCACATCCTCCTGTATATAGTCTGTACAGTCACTTATACTATGTGTGGTCACATCCTCCTGTATATAGTCTGTACAGTCACTTATACTATGTGCGGTCACATCCTCCTGTATATAGTCTGTACGGTCACTTATACTATGTGCGGTCACATCCTCCTGTATATAGTCTGTGCGGTCACATCCTCCTGTATATAGTCTGTACTGTCACTTATACTATGTGCGGTCACATCCTCCTGTATATAGTCTGTACTGTCACTTATACTATGTGCAGTCACTTATACTATGTGCGGTCACATCCTCCTGTATATAGTCTGTACGGTCACATCCTCCTGTATATAGTCTGTACTGTCACTTATACTATGTACGGTCACATCCTCCTGTATATAGTCTGTACTGTCACTTATACTATGTGCGGTCACATCCTCCTGTATATAGTCTGTACTGTCACTTATACTATGTGCGGTCACTTATACTATGTGCGGTCACATCCTCCTGTATATAGTCTGTACAGTCACTTATACTATGTGCGGTCACATCCTCCTGTATATAGTCTGTACGGTCACATCCTCCTGTATATAGTCTGTACTGTCACTTATACTATGTGCGGTCACATCCTCCTGTATATAGTCTGTACTGTCACTTATACTATGTGCGGTCACTTATACTATGTGCGGTCACATCCTCCTGTATATAGTCTGTACGGTCACTTATACTATGTGCGGTCACATCCTCCTGTATATAGTCTGTACTGTCACTTATACTATGTGCGGTCACATCCTCCTGTATATAGTCTGTACAGTCACATCCTCCTGTATATAGTCTGTGCGGTCACATCCTCCTGTATATAGTCTGTACTGTCACTTATACTATGTACGGTCACATCCTCCTGTATATAGTCTGTACAGTCACTTATACTATGTGCGGTCACATCCTCCTGTATATAGTCTGTACGGTCACATCCTCCTGTATATAGTCTGTACAGTCACTTATACTATGTGCGGTCACATCCTCCTGTATATAGTCTGTACTGTCACATATGTTATATACGGTCACATCCTCCTGTATATAGTCTGTACTGTCACTTATACTATGTGCGGTCACATCCTCCTGTATATAGTCTGTACGGTCACATCCTCCTGTATATAGTCTGTACAGTCACTTATACTATGTGCGGTCACATCCTCCTGTATATAGTCTGTACTGTCACATATGTTATATACGGTCACATCCTCCTGTATATAGTCTGTACAGTCACTTATACTATGTACGGTCACATCCTCCTGTATATAGTCTGTACAGTCACATCCTCCTGTATATAGTCTGTACAGTCACTTATACTATGTGCGGTCACATCCTCCTGTATATAGTCTGTGCGGTCACATCCTCCTGTATATAGTCTGTACAGTCACTTATACTATGTGCGGTCACATCCTCCTGTATATAGTCTGTACTGTCACTTATAGTCTGTGCAGTCACATCCTCCTGTATATAGTCTGTACGGTCACATCCTCCTGTATATAGTCTGTACAGTCACTTATACTATGTGCGGTCACATCCTCCTGTATATAGTCTGTGCAGTCACTTATACTATGTGCGGTCACATCCTCCTGTATATAGTCTGTACAGTCACATCCTCCTGTATATAGTCTGTGCGGTCACTTATACTATGTGCGGTCACATCCTCCTGTATATAGTCTGTGCGGTCACTTATACTATGTGCAGTCACATCCTCCTGTATATAGTCTGTACAGTCACTTATACTATGTGCGGTCACATCCTCCTGTATATAGTCTGTGCGGTCACTTATACTATGTGCGGTCACATCCTCCTGTATATAGTCTGTGCAGTCACTTATACTATGTGTGGTCACATCCTCCTGTATATAGTCTGTGCGGTCACATCCTCCTGTATATAGTCTGTGCGGTCACATCCTCCTGTATATAGTCTGTACGGTCACATCCTCCTGTATATAGTCTGTACAGTCACTTATACTATGTGCGGTCACATCCTCCTGTATATAGTCTGTACAGTCACTTATACTATGTGCGGTCACATCCTCCTGTATATAGTCAGTACAGTCACTTATACTATGTGCGGTCACATCCTCCTGTATATAGTCTGTGCAGTCACTTATACTATGTGCGGTCACATCCTCCTGTATATAGTCTGTGCGGTCACATCCTCCTGTATATAGTCTGTACTTTCGCCTATATAATATTCTGTACGGTCACATCTTCCTTTGCCCTGGCGTCGCCTATATCCGCTCCGGCGAGCTCTTCTGTATACTTCTATTGTATATGGTCCACGTATTGTTGGACATGAGACGTAGATTCTGGACATTATAGACTTCTTCTCTGTACAGGAGGACCCCAGAGAGGATTCGGTGCTGGTTGTTCTCATTCTTAGTATTTCTTACTCTCTATACATCAGATTGTATCTTGTACTTTTTGGATGCATGTCTTAAGATGTCTTGTCGTCTGCAGGAACGTCTGGTCCTTGTATAAGGCACACTCCAATGTTCTATGGCTGCACTATCTGTGTGATAAGCTGCTTAGTGAAGTGACTTATATAAAGAAGCCGACCTCTGCTGCCCAGCGCCGGGACCTGCGCAGACTCCAGGATTTCAGGCGAGAGGTGCAGCACTTTGGATCTGCCACAGAAGTGTTAAAGAGAAGCCGCCTCTTTAAGTGACCTGATCCTGGGGAGCAACCCCAAAGTCTCCATGAGCGCTCACACTCGTATGTCTTGTGGCTGTGGATTGTGACCTGCGGTCATCACGTCCTCGGGAGGCTCTGACCGCGATGGGCTCCTAGGGGCCCAGCTCTTTGCTTTTATTTAGCCGAATTGCTTTAATCAGACCCTTCCAGTATTCCTGTTCTGTCCCTCAGTTATAGCGCTTGGATTGTATGGGGTCCGGGCCGAGGTCCTGCACTAACCCTGGCAGCTGCTTGTAGAGTCCGTTCTGGAGGACATGACATGTCTGTGTCATATAGAAGACCACCGCGCTCCCTCTGTGCTCCCGAGCCTGTGACCCTCTATTATACATGGCAGCCATGGGGGAAGACTCTGCCGCTTCGCTCTCTTCTCCTCAGGATTAACTCTTTGGTTCCTGAATTTTTTTTATTATAAATTAAAAAAAAAAAAAAAAGTACAAGCACAAAAATCAAGACTTTCTGTTGTTTTGCACCATCACATTTAAGACACACATTTAGTCACAAGAAATCTAGCTAAAAAGTTCTTGCATCTTTTGTTTGGCCGTGGTGGGCTCGCATTTTCTGTCCACTTCCTTTATGATGGGGTAGAGTGCTAACAAACTGCCTGATCATGGAGAAAGCTGCTCCCAGCTGCCCAGCCCCTCTTCTGGTTTGTGTCAGTGCAGGCGAGGAAGCTGAATGTGACCCTCCGCTGGGGCCAAGAAAGGTAAGTACCCAGCAGCAGCTATCACTGTCTATAAGTAAACGACCTACCAGTGCAACGCTGCAGCAGGCGAGGAAGCTGAATGTGATGAGCACAAGGATATGAGAATAAATGAGTGAACCCCTAGGTATATACGCATACACATCAAAGGATATGAGAATAAATGAGCGAACCCCTAGATATATACACGTACATAAAGGATATGAGAATAAATGAGCGAACCCCTAGGTTTATACACGTACAAATCGGATATAAGAATAAATGAGTGAACCCCTAGATATATACACGTACATAAAGGATATGAGAATAAATGAGCGAACCCCTAGATATATACACGTACATAAAGGATATAAGAATAAATGAGCGAACCCCTAGATATATACACGTACATAAAGGATATAAGAATAAATGAGCGAACCCCTAGGTATATACACGTACATAAAGGATATAAGAATAAATGAGCGAACCCCTAGGTATATACACGTACATAAAGGATATAAGAATAAATGAGCGAACCCCTAGGTATATACACGTACATAAAGGATATAAGAATAAATGAGCGAACCCCTAGGTATATACACGTACACAAAAGATAGAAGAATAAATGAGTGAGTGAACCGCTAGGTAAATACGCGTACACATCAAAGGATATGAGAATAAATGAGCGAACCCCTAGATATATACACGTACATAAAGGATATGAGAATAAATGAGCGAACCCCTAGGTTTATACACGTACACAAAAGATAGAAGAATAAATGAGTGAGTGAACCGCTAGGTATATACGCGGACACAGCAACTGAAACAGCAACAAAACTGTATAAATAAAGCTATACAGATGCTGTTTTTCTCCATTCAGAATTTTTTCCAGAATAATAAATGGCGACATTATGAAGAACAATTTTTCTCGCAAACATTAAGCCTTAATACGGCTCTATGCAAAGAAAAATTAGAAATGTATGGCGTTTGGAAGGCGGGGAGTCAAAATGTCGGCAGTGGGAAAGGGTTAAAGAGAAAGAGCCAGCTAAAGAAGTGGTTTAGGAAAGGGAGTTGTTGAGAGAGTCAGACAAAAGAGCTTACAAATGGAAGCCTAAAGAATTGTTGGGCCAGTCATGTCTGGATAGTTTTGCAGGAAGAGTCCCTTTCCTTCCTGGGATATGTTAAAGGCTTGGTTAAGATGGAGGAGGATAGGTTGTTAAAGTCTCATCCATTGGATTAAGTGGGTCCAGTTTCTTCTGAGAGAGAACATATGTTGGGCCCAGAAGAAGAACGTGACGTTTCTGGGGCTCTAGTGTTTTATATTCAGAAGGAGAATTTGGTGGCAAATCTTTAGTTTCTTCTGAAAATGTGGATGAACTAATTAAAATAGTCAAGGCTACTATGGAGCTAGAAGAGATAAGGAGCCATCTGTACAAGACCAAATGTTTGCGGGGCTAGCGGCCAGAAAGCAGAGACTTTTTGCTGTACACAAAAATTTGAAATAGTTAATAGAAAAAGAATAGTAGACACCGGATAAAAAGCTTTTTCTCCATGCACAGTCAAAAGATAATATTCTTTTCATGAGTCAGACTGTGCGGCCTGGGATGATACCCCGATGACCAAGCTGCCTAAAAGATCTGCTCCTGTAGGGACTCATTAAATAAGAAGGCAGATGGGTTCCCTAAGAAAATTGGGAAAGCCTCACCTACCAGTTTCAAGCTGGCTATTGCTGTCCCTTCAGTCGCCAGGCCGCTAAAGTTATGGTTAGGTCAGCTGCAGTACCCTGGGAGAGCAGTTATTATCCTCTGTACCTACACTTACTGGGGCAGTGGATTCTGTAGCTGAGGCTTCGGCTGACTGCCTCACATTAAGGGCTAAGGCTGTGGCCCTCTGCAATTCTGCCCCTAGGGCTCTGTGGCTTAAGGGTTGGGAAAAAAAAAGGTGATTTAGGCTACAGATGTAGATTTTGTGCTCTTCCTTGCAAGGAGGAATATCTGTTTGGCCCTGATTTAAATAAGGTTCTGTAAAGGGTTGCCAATAGAAAGGGTTCAGCACCTTTGCCCAGGGATCTCAGGGAAGATCCTTAAGCTCTAAAAGGAAATCCTTTAGCAGAAATACTCGAACAGAAAAAATAAAGGGGGACTGTAAAAATCAGAAAAGAGATTTATTTTCCATCAAAAGCCTGACTCCTCAAAAAAACAGTCCTTATGACGTGAGAAGCCGGGTGGGTGGGAGTCTTTCCTTTTTTGATCAGAAGTGTGAAAAGATTTCAGGCAGTTCCTGGAGTCTATCAGTTACAAGAGAAGGGCTACAAATAAGTTTTTCTTCTCTTCCAGGAGAAAGATTTCTTAGTAAAGATGGCACTGGAGGTTGCTGTGACCTCAGAGGAAGGCTGCTATTCTAATATGTTCCCGGATTTACAACCAAAAAGAGCGTTTCCTACCGCTCTGAATCTAAAACAATTAAATTGGTTTCTTACGAAAGGCTCGGAATGGAATCAATTGTGTCTACAATAAACGCTCTCTCCAGGCTGTTGTCTGGCCACTCTGGATCAGCACAACACTTTCTACCATATTCTCATTCACTTTGAGTCGTCAGCAGTGCATGATAGTGGTAGTAGTCACTAGAGATGAGCGAAGAGAAGCTGACGAAGTGGATTTCGATCCGAATTTCAGGAAATCTTTGATTCACATCGATTCCGGATTTCCTCACTCTTCGATGTCTCGAATTGCAATTTTTCCTAAAATGGCTGCTGCACATGTTAGGACAAGGGGCAAGGAACTCTGGGAACGCGGGATCACCCACAATGCCATGCGTGCAGCTAATCAGCAGCCGGCCCTATAAATACGCTCGGCCATTTTAGGTTCAGTCATTTGACATCGTACTTAGTGCAGGGAGAGACATCAGCAGGCGCTAGGGAGAGTGGTAGAAAACACTTCAAAACTGCTAGAACTTCAGGGAAAGAGCCTTAGAAGTGTAGGGAAAGGATATGGAGCAATTTATACAGAGTATTGAAGCTGAACAGGAGTCATTTGGGGTGTTAAAGCCTAGGTAACAAGAACAATCCTACTACACATTGTAGCACTCACTGCCATTATACTGCTGCTCATTGCAGGTTTGCAGTAGATCATACCTGTGTGGTCAAGGTAGAACATTACAAGCCTTTTTTCCATGCCAAAAAAAATAATTCTTATCCATTAATCTCCGCAGTAATCTGTTATAAAAACTTTTCAACAGGTTTATTAGTGAGGAAAATAATAAGGAGCTTATTCGCCATCGTGTGTTATAAGTAGAAAATTATAGGCCATTTTCCCCTGTATTTATTTCCTTTTCAATTACTTATTTGATGTAACAGTATGTCAGACAGAGAAGCGACAGGCCCGGCACAGGGGAGGGCACAGGCCTAAATGTTTCTGGAACAGGTTGCAGCAGAGTAAGGGGTCGTGGCAGCAGGGGTCACTTACAGAGGCCTGAGCTCCCATTGTGAAGTAGTGGTCGTGTCTTGACCAGCAACCCAACGGTTGTAGACTGGTTGACTCGGTCATCCACTTCATCGCAAGTCACATCAGACACCCCCAGCCAAGAGTCAGTGGTTTCGTCAGACACAACCCTTAGTTGTCATGGCCCGGGAGCAGGCCCTGTGCCCTCACCTGTCCTCAACCTGCCTCTGTCCTTTTCTGTTCCCTCAGCCAGAGAACTACTCTGTACAGTGAGGAGGCGGTACTAGCGGACAGTCAGCAGCTACTGCTCAGCCAAGATGTTGGGGAGACATCTGCTGCTACCTCCGTTAGGCGGGCAAGGAGTGATGAGGATAGTGGCGTGGCAGCTGGTGTTGCGAGCGGTCAGGCTCCAGGCTCAGAGACCGTTGAGGAGGACATCAGTGACCTGCAGACACTACTCGATGATGATATAGCTGATTGCAAATGGGAGCTGGGTGATAAAGGGGCTACATCATCATCCGGAGAAGAGGATGGCAGCTTGCGCATGAGGCAGCGGCGGAGCCAGCAAGTCAGTAGCGTGGCCAGGAGTCAGCAGGGTGGCAGCAGTGGGAGGTCAGAAGCAGTGAGTTTTGGGTGTAAAATCACCTATTCGGCAGTGTGGCAGTTTTTTGTTAAGCCACTGGGGGAGGTGAACATGGCCATATGTGGAATCTGTGGGCAGAAGGTGAAGCGTGGCCAGGGTGCCAATGTTGGCACCACAGCCCTGCGTCAAATATGCAGCATCACCATAAAGTGGCCTGGGAGAACCGTGGCTCCAATGTGGTGGTCCAGTCTGCCGCAACAACCGCTGTATCACCCAGTGGCATGCACCCCATTTCAGGCAGTCAAGGCTCCACCACCTCAGCTGAAGGAAGCTGTGTGTCCTTCCCATCATTTGTTGGTCCTGATGCTCCTCCTCCTAGTCAGTTATTGTGCCAGCAATCGATCACTGAAGCGATTTCGAAGACACAACAGTATGCGTGCAATCATCCAACGATGCAGAAGCTGAATGTGCTCCTGTCCAGGTTGCTGGTGCTGCAGTCCCTCCCTTTTCAAGTGGTGGACTCTGCACCTTTCAGAGAACTGATGGCTTGTGCCGAGCCGAGGTGGAGAGTCCCAAAACGCCTCATCCTCCACTGTCTCCTAAGCCTCCACTGAAGGAACAATTTCCAGTGCTCCTTCAGCATACCACATGGGCAGGACAGTGTCACGCTGTTCTACACCTTGTTTGCCTGGGCGAACGGAGTCACACAGGGGAGGAACTAATCTGTGTCCTTCATCAAGAAATCGAATCCTGGCTTTCTCCGCGACAAATCAAAATCAGAACCACGGTGACCGACAACGGGAAGGTGTCGGCGCTGCGTCAAAGAGGGTTGAGCCATGCGCCCAGCATGGTGCACGTGTTCAATCTGGTTGTCAAGCATTTCCTTAAGTGTTCCACCCATCTGTAAGACATCCTAAAAATAGCCAGGAAACTTTGCATGCTCTTCAGCCACTCGTACACTGCAAAGCACACCCTCCTTGAGCTGCAGCAGCAGAACAGTGTCCCCTAACATAGGCTGATATGCAACGTTTTCATCCATTGGAATTCCACCCTCCATATGTTGGACCGACGGTATGAACAGAGAAAGGTCATAAACGATTTCTTCATGATCCAAGTGGACAGAGGTACTCCCCTGTGTAACTTCGATGTTAGCCAGTGGCAGCTCATGCCTGACACCTGCCGTTTGCTCGTGCCCTTTGAGGAGGCCACTTTATTTGTCAGTCTCCAGGACTATGGGATGAATAACGCCATTCCAATGATTCACATCCTGGAAAAGATGTTGGTAAATCTGGCTGGTCATGGGACTGGAGACGTAGTGCCTACATCTCACAGCCACATCAGCCCTGTGGGGGCTGAACTGGAGGAGAAGGAGGAGGAAATTGGAGCATAAGCAATGTGTAGTGAAATGGGTGGTTTTTCTACACAGGTGACAGGAGAGGAGGAGCTGGGGCAGCTGCAAGAGGGAGATGACCCAGACACACCGTGGCAGTATGCAGTGGAGATGGATGCAGGGAGTCACTTGCACAAATGGCCCGATGCATGCTCACTTCCTTGCGCAGTGACAGCCCAATTGTCACCATTCAGCAGAGGGATGACTACTGGCTCTCCACCATGTTAGACCCTCGCTACCGGGAAAAAATGGGGGCCTTTTTTTTTACACCCGCTGAGAGGGAGGACAAACTGAACTACTATAGAGACATGCTATGTAGCAAGTTGATCGCTGCCTATCTGCGCTATCGTCCATCCTCTCGCATGTCCGACCGGGGGTGCCCTGAGCGCTCAACTTGCACTGGCATGGCAGCTGTGGGAGGGGGTGGGGGTGGCAGGAGCAGTATCGGCTCCATCAGCAGCAGCCTGAGTCTAGAGTCGCTGATGAGCAGCTTTCTTCAGCTGCATAGTGAAGAAGCTGCTTATAGGCAGCTAGACACAGAGCAGAACTTGAACCAGCAGGTGGTGGCACCCGTCATCAAAGATCCGCTGGACTACTGGGCAGCCAAACTGGATTTGTGGCCACAACTGGCTGAGTTTGCCCTGGAAAAGCTGTCCTGCCTGGCCAGTAGTGTGGCATCAGAGTGCATGTTTAGTGCAGCGGGGCTCATAGTTACCTCAAGGAGAATTCGCCTGTCCACCCAAAATTTGGAGAGCCTGACCTTTGTGAAGATGAATCAGGCGTGGAGCAACCAGGATTTCCACCCACCAATGCCTGATGCAGCAGATTAAATGATCATGATCCATGCTGCATCACCACACTCTGTCACCGAGTCACTGTATGGCCTCCTAAGGCTGCTGCTACCTCCACATTATAATATAACCTTGCCACTCTGTGGCCTACTCACGCTGCTGCTACCTCCATATTCTGCCACTGGGTTACTGTATGGCCTCCACACACTGCTATCACCTCCTCACTCTGCCACTGGGTCACTGTATGACCTCCTAAGGCTATTGCTACTTCCACATTATACCACCTTGCCACTCTGTGGCCTCCTCACGCTGCTGTCACCTCCATACTCTGTTACCAGGTCACTGTATGGCATCCTAAGACTGCTGCTACCTCCACACTCTGTTATCGGATCACTATATGGCCTCCTAAGGCTGCTGCTACCTCCACACTCTGCCACTGGGTCATTGTATGTTCTCCTCATGCCGCTGCTACTGGGTCACTCTACGTCTTCCTCATGCTGCTGCCACTGGTTAACTCTATGTCCTCCTCATCCTGCTGATACTGCCTCACTGTATGACCTCCTCATGCCACTGTGTCACTGTATGGCCTCCTCATGCCACTGCCCTTGGTTCACTGTATGGCCTCCTCATAGAGCTGCCACTGGGTCACTGTATTCCCTCCTCATGCTGCTGCCACCGGGTCACTGTATGGCCTCCTCATGCCACTGCCCTTGGTTCACTGTATGGCCTCCTCATGGAGCTGCCACTGGGTCACTGTATTCCCTCCTCATGCTGCTGCCACCGGGTCACTGTATGGCCTCCTCATGCCACTGCCCTTGGTTCACTGTATGGCCTCCTCATGCTGCTGCCACTGGGTCACTGCATAGCCTCCTCATGCTGCTGCCACTGGGTCACTGCATGGCCTCCTCATGCTGCTACCACTGGGTGACTGTATATCCTCCTCATGTCGCTGCCACTGGGTCACTGTATGGCCTCATGCCGCTTCCACTGGGTCACTCTGTGTCCTCATGTTGCTGCCACTGGGTCACTCTGTATCCCCCTCATGCTGCTGCCACCAGGTCACTGTATGGCCTCCTCATGCCGCTTCCACTGGGTCACTGTATGTCCTCCTCATGCTGCTGCCACTGGGTCACTGTATGGCCTCCTCCTGTTGCTGCCACTTTGTCACTGTATGGCCTCCTCATGCCACTTCCACTGGGTCACTCTGTGCCCTGCTCATGCTTCTGCCACCTGGTCACTGTATGGCCTCCTCAGGCCGCTTCCACTGCATCACTCTGTGTCCTCCTCATGGTGCTGTCACTGGGTCATTGTATGGCCTCCTCATGCTGCTGCCACTGGGTCACTGTATGCCCTCCTCATGCCACTGCCCTTGGTCCACTGTATGTCCTCCTCATGCAGCTGCCACTGGGTCACTGTATGGCCTCCTCATGCCACTGCAACCAGGTAACTGTATGGCCTCCTCATGCCACTGCTACCGGGTCACTGTATGGCCTCCTCATGCCGCTGCCACCAGGTAACTGTATGGCCTCCTCATGCCACTGCTACCGGATCACTGTATGGCCTCCTCATGCCGCTGCCACTGGGTCACTGTATGGCCTCCTCATGCTACTGCCACTGGGTCACTGTATGGCCTCCTCATGCCGCTGCCACTGTGTCACTGTATGGCCTCCTCATGCTGCTGCCACTGGGTCACTTTATGGCCTCCTCATGCTGCTGCCACTGGGTCACTGTATGGCCTCCTCATGCTACTGCCACTGGGTCACTGTATGGCCTCCTCATGCTACTGCCACTGGGTCACTGTATGGCTTCCTCATGTTGCTGCCACCTCCACACTATGTCGCCTGGCCACTCTGTGGCCTCCTCATGCTGCTGCCACCTCCACATTATGTCGCCTTGCCACTCTGTGGCCTCCTCATGCTGCTGCCACCTCCACATTATGTCGCCTTGCCACTCTGGCCTCCTCATGCTGCTGCCACCTCCACATTATGTCGCCTTGCCACTCTGTGGCCTCCTCATGCTGCTGCCACCTCCACATTATGTCGCCTTGCCACTCTGTGGCCTCCTCATGCTGCTGCCACCTCCACGTTATATCGCCTTACCACTCTGTGGCCTCCTCATGCTTCTGCTACCTCCACATTATGTTGCCTTCCCACTCTGTAGACATCTATATGGAATCAGCAGATGGCATTGTAAAAGGAGTGCGCTCTTTCAAGCTACAGTAGGATGTTGGGCCTCTCCATGGTTCTTTCTACCTGGACTGTAAGGCTGAGTTCACACTTGAGTTAGTTGGTCAGTTTTGGCCCCATAACTGGCCAAATAAGTGAAGTGTGCAGTGGTTCTAAGAGTGACGCCTGTCATGTGCGTGTCATACTCACAGTATTGTGTCACTACCACAGTAGGCTCCCTATGCGTGTTATAATAATAATAATAGACCTTTAATAGTCCCACAATGGGGAAATTCAGTGTGTTACAGCAGCAAATATAAGATAAGATAAGCAGATACAAATACAAATACAACGTGTACAGGAATGTTCCAAGGTAAGAGGCATTACATTAATAGCAGACAGACAGATAGGACGTAGCAGAGGGGGGGGGGGATTTAACAGGCAGAGAGATATTTCAGTTCTCTGTATGTAATGATCTCCGCTTAGGTCGGTGTTGGTTGTACAGCCTAACCGCGGTGGGGAGGAAAGACTTCCGATAGCGCTCCTTCTCACACCTAGGGTGGAGCAGTCGGTCACTGACAGTACTGCCCAGCGCAATCACAGTCTCATGCATGGGATGGGACTTCTTCTTCTGCATGGAGCTCACCACGGACAGTATCCTTCTGTCACCCACCACCTGCACTGGGTCCAGTGGGCTCCCCAGGACAGAGCTGGCCCTTCTAATCAGCTTGTCAAGTTTATTTCTGTCCCTGGTTGATATGCTGCTCCCCCAGCAGGCCACTCCAAAGAAGATGGCTGATGCCACTACCGAGTTGAAGAAAGTCCTAAGAAGTGCCCCCCGGATTCCAAAGGCTCTCAGCTTCCTAAGCAGGTAGAGCCTGCTGTGGCCCTTCCTGTACAGGGCCTCCATATGATCTGCCCAGTCCAGCTTATTATTAAGGAGCAAACCCAGGTACTTATAGGTGTTTACAATCTCGATGCTCGTCCCCAGGATGTCCACTGGTTTTGGAGGGCATCTGCCTTTACGGAAGTCCACCACCATCTCCTTGGTCTTCCCCGCGTTAATCTTCAGGTGGTTCTGGTGGCACCAGTCCACAAAAAACCGGTTCAGTTCTCTGTACTCCCTGTCATCATCGTCTGTGATGAGGCCTACTATTGCAGAGTCGTCAGAATACTTCTGTAGGTAGCAGCTAGATGAGTTGCACCTAAAATCAGCAGTGTACAGTGTGAAGAGGAAAGGGGCAAGAACCGTACCCTGAGGTGCCCCCATATTACAGATCATGGTACCTGACACACAGTCTTGGGCTCTCACGAATTGAGGTCGATTTGTGAGGTAGTCTAGGATCCAGTTGGAGAGGTGGTGGTCCACTCCAGCTTGTCTCTCAGTAACCTGGGCTGTATGGTGTTAAAAGCACTGGAGAAATCAAAGAACATTATTCTCACCGTGTTCCCTGGTTTTTCCAGGTGAGACAGAGCCCTGTGCAGAAGGTGGATGATGGCATCATCTACCCCAATGCCCGGTCGATAAGCAAACTGGAGAGGGTCCATAGCGGGGCTCACTAGAGGGCGAAGATGTGTGAGAACCAATCTCTCTAAGATCTTTATCAAGTGGGATGTCAGTGCTACAGGTCTGTAGTCGTTGAGGTCCATAGGGTGAGGTTTCTTTGGAACTGGTACCACACAAGAAGATTTCCATAATTCAGGGACTATTTCCTGCCTCAGGCTCATATTATACATATATGTAATTATACCACACAGCTGGTCCCCACAAGTCTTAATTAGCCTTGCACTGATGTCATCTGGCCCTGCGGCTTTCCTCGCATTGATCTTTTTCATCTCCTTCCTCACCTGGGCCCATGTGAAGGTCAGACTGTGGTCAGATAAAGACGGATTTCTGGATTTACTGGTCTGTTGGGAGTAGCTGCATGGGATGAAGTCATTGTGATGGGGGAACTGAAGGACATGCTGGGGTGGGAGGAGCTGGTGTGTGATCAAATCTGTTGAAGAATAGGTTTAGTTCATTAAGCCAGTTAACATCTGCCTCAATCTGGCAGACAGACTGTTTATGACCCGAAATTGACTTAAGCCCCTCCCAGACCCCCCTTATGTCTTTTCTTTCCATTTTTTCCTTATAACTGGCTTTTCCTTGCCTGATTTGATGCCTCAGCTCCTTTTGTACTTCCCTCAACCCCTCCTTATCTCTTGTCCTGAATGCCATCTTTTTCTGCAAGGCACAGTGTTCTACACCACTATACAGGCTCTCTGAAGCCAGGAAATAGCTGATTTTTAACACAATTCGCCGTGAATTAATCCGAATCGAAGCAAAGTTTTTTGGAAATTCGAATCGAACTTCAGAATAGAACTTTTGAGAAATTCGCTCATCTCTAATGACGAACTCTGCTGAAGTCGTCGTCCTCCTTCCCTTCTGTCATCCATGAAGGTCAGCAAATGGTGACTCTTTATTCCTGCTAACGTGAGGACTAATGGCTTCCTTTCTGACTAACTTTACTGGGGATTCTAAGAGCAGTGAGAACAAGAATGCCACAAATAACAAGAAGCAACAACTGGGGGAACCCATCAGACTTCGGGTGTAAGCATGAGTTAAGTCAGATTGGTAACCTAGTATGATTGACACTAAACCATCCGTCCCCCTCCTCAATGTATAGAACATTCCAGAAGCCTTATGTCTTATGTTCCCTGGTTTTGTACCAAGATTTTCTACAAAACTCAAACTAATTGAAGTGGAAAAGTGGAGGAACCATCAAAAAGCAAAATGAATCATTTGCAATGCACTGACCCAATAGAGCTATTTATTGGTACATGGCAGGGGTGTCCATTGTTGCCCCACTTTATCTATTAATTTTAGGACATCTGGCCATGGTGCTGTGGAGGAACACCAATAATCACAGCACCCCTTGGGGCACCCAGAGACTTATTGCTTTGTTACCGACCCTGTAACTTCCTTTTCTTTTGGGATTTGATGAGTTTGAGCCCTTTGGTTGACTCAGCAATTTCAAGAAGACTTACTCTGTAGCTTTAAATGGGCCCACTAAAATATCTTGTGTCTTCCATTTCTTGTGATTTGTATCTCTAATTCCTCCATCCTACAATCTCCGACCTTCCTGAATAGACTACGCCATCTCTGTCGTGGTTTGGCAGAGGTCTTGGATTTTCACATTACATTGTCCCAGCACCTTCTTTCTTTAGTATCCCTGACTAAACCATTGGGTGGATCGCCAAATTTCAGGCGCTGTCCTTGTGTCCCTCTGCGGATCGTTGACTGGTGTCGCCTCTTCTACAATGGCTGTAGATAGAATAGATAGAAATTGCTCCATTTCCTGACACACTTTTTCCCTTGGCCTTTAGCCTTTCTTGCACCCTACTTTCCGGGGCCCGAGGACATATTTACATAAATTTGGCCTCTTTACTTTTTGACAAGCCTGCTTTTTTTTTCTTGTGTTTTTGCCATTTTGTGTACTTTGTCATAGGGTTGTATCCTTTTTAGAATCCACCATTGGTTCTTCACACCATATATGGATGGGGTTTATGGGAACATTTTAGAAAAGTTTTACTATTTTTCTTGAACCTCAATAAATTTTGATAATGTAAAGATGTTCTGGATATTTGTGTGAGATGTCATGTGCTCTACTGAGCGTGGCTTGGTAATAACCTAGCAGTTGTGTGTGTGTTTCGATCAGACGTGGTACTAGTGTGGATACAGACCATGTATATCTCCCTGTTTGGATATTATTACACCTTTAGGCTCAGACCCCACGTTGTGGAAACACAGCTTTTTTTGTTGTAGATTTTTCTGCGTTTATTTCTGAGTCAAAGCCAAGAATGGCTACAAAAAGAATGGGAGATATACACACGTGGACAAAATTGTTGGTACCCCTTGTTTAATGAAAGAAAAACCCACAAAGGTCACAGAAATAACTCGATTCTGACAAAAGTAATTTGCCAAACTACATGTTGACAAGCCACAAAATCTTCTGGGAGAATGTCCTATGGACAGATGAGTCAAAAATCTAAATTTTTGGCAAGACACATCAGCTCTATGTTCACAGACGGAAAAATGAAGCCTATCTTGAAAAGAACACTGTCCCTACTGTGACACATGAAGGAGGCTCTGTTATGTTCTGGGGCTGCTTTGCTGCATCTGGCACAGGATGTCTTGAATCTGTGCAGGGTACAATGAAATCTCAAGACTAGCAAGGGATTCTAGAGAGAAATGTGCTGCCCAGTGTCAGAAAGCTTGGTCTCAGTCGCAGGTCATGGGTCTTGCAACAGGATAATGACCCAAAACACACAGCTAAAAACCCCCAAGAATGGCTAAGAGGGAAACATTGGACTATTCTGAAGTGGCCTTCTATGAGCCCTGACCTAAATCCTATTGGAAGGAGCTGAAACATGCCGTCTGGAAAAGGCACCCTTCACACCCGAGACAACTGGAGCAGTTTGCTCATGAGGAGCGGCCAAAATCCCTGCTGAGAGGTGCAGAAGTCTCATTGACAGTTACAGGAATCGTCTGATTGCAGGAATTGCCTCAAAAGGTTGTGCAACTAAATATTAAAGGAACCATCATTTCTGTCCAGGCCTCTTTCATGTTGAAGCCTGGTTGGAAAGCAATGTCTGACTTTCATTTGTTCATTTTCACAGAATTTTTATATATTATTACTTTTGTCAGATTCCAGTTATTTCTGTGACCATTGTGGGGTTTTCTTTCGTTAAACGGGGGAGGGGGACCAACAATTTCGTCCACGTGTGTACAGGAATATCTTATACCCCTCTTATACTTTTACCTTCTGCTCAACCCACTCCTGACTTTGGCTCAAAAAATCGCAGCATAATCTGCGTTTCCACAACGTGGAGCCTCAGCCTTGGGCTGTATTCACACATCAGTTATTTGCATTACTGTTTATAAGACAATTCAGTCAGTCAATCAGAATCTGGTCAAAAAAGCAGTTGCAAAACTTCCCATTATACCTCAGCCTGTGTCATCTTCACTCCTGGTTTTTGCTTACAAACACTGATGTGTGAATAGAGATGAGTGAACCGGTCAGAATCGAACCTGATTCAACTTGAATTTTCCAAAAGTTTTGGGTTTGCCACCCGTAAAGTGTAAGTGCAATTCTTCTACTATTTGTATAATAGGTGGAGGCCCAGAGGAGATGTAAAACCCTAACAAATTGTTCTACTTGACTTCCCTCACCCGGCCTGTGATTGGGACAATGTGTGTGACTTCACTTCTGCTTCGGATTAATTCTGTGATGATGAAGATTCATCCTACCAAATGTCAGACATTAAAGGGTTAGGTGTTAAAGGGATCCCTCTGATTTTACAGAAACTGTTGGCATCTTCCCCATTCTGCCAGACTGTACATGGCCACTGTACTTGCCAGGGCTTCCCTTGTCTGTAGTACTCGCCTTTAGGGTTATAACTCTCATCATACTAATTAAGTTGTAACAACATCCAAGAAGAAAACCTGGGGGACGTGTTCTGGACCCTCTGCTGGGGTTTGTAGTTGTTCAGATTGATAACTTGTAACACACATAAGGGCCGGTTCACATCAGCGTTCGGTTTCCGTTCGGGGAGTCCACTTGGGGACCTATAAACCTATACGCATAGAAAAGTGGTTTACCTAAGGAAACCTGCGGACCCCATAGACTATAATGGGGTCCGTGTGGTTTCCGCTCGGTTTCCGCACGAAACATGCGGAGAGGAAAGTGCTGCTTGAAGCACTTTTCTCTCCACTTGCTTCATGCGGAAACCACACGGACCGCATTATAGTCTATGGGGTCCGTGTGGTTTCCCAGGTAAAACGCATTTTATGTGTATAGGTTTCCGTTTGGTGAGGTCCCCAAGCGGACTCCCCGAACGGAAACTGAACGCAGATGTTAACTGGCCCTAAGACATGAGCTTTACATACTAAGCACATATGTAGTGTGTAGCGTGTGGCTTCCATTCTCCGGCATTATCTATAGGTTGGTTTGGATTCGGCCAGGTTTCTTGCTTTATTTCTGTAGTAGTGCCGGCATTTGGGCTTCTTTGAGTCTTTTCATTACTAATGTGTCATATTTAATGTGCTGCTGACACCACAAATAAAGTCCAGATTTCCTGCGCCGGGTTAGCCCAGTTGTCAGTGAGATGAGTCCCATAAGCTCCTAATGATTTCCACTTCAAACATTGCTTCATCTGGTGTCATTCTGCGGCCCCCACCCTCAAACAGGTGGGGCCCCTTCTGTCAGCACATTGTTAAGGAGATGATTTAGAGAGGATGATGGATAATCTCAGGACTGATGGGAAGACGTGCGGAAATCTGGAGATGATAAACAGCCGAATCTGCCAAAATCTGCAGAAAGTATAAAGGAGAGGAATTTACTGAATCACTCCTTAATAATAGTTCTAATAATGAACTTACATTACACAATAGGAGTGAGGACCCCGGACACAAGAGCTTACAATCTATCAGATAGGAGGAGGACACAAGAGGAGTGAGGACCCCGCTCACAAGAGCTTACAATCTATGAGGAGATAGAGAGGACACAAGAGGAGTGAGGGCCCCGCTCACAAGAGCTTACAATCTATGATGAGATAGAGAGGACACAAGACGAGTGAGGACCCCGCTCACAAGAGCTTACAATCTATGAGGAGATAGAGAGGACACAAGAGGAGTGAGGGCCCCGCTCACAAGAGCTTACAATCTATGAGGAGATAGGAGAGGACACAAGAGGAGTGAGGGCCCCGCTCACAAGAGTTTACAATCTATGAGGAGATAGGAGAGGACACAAGAGGAGTGAGAGCCCCGCTCACAAGAGCTTACAGTCTATGAGGAGATAGAGAGGAGGACACAAGAGGAGTGAAGACCCCGCTCACAAGAGCTTACAATCTATGAGGAGATAGGAGAAGGACACAAGAGGAGTGAGGGCCCCGCTCACAAGAGCTTACAATCTATGAGGAGATAGGAGAGGACACAAGAGGAGTGAGGGCCCCGCTCACAAGAGCTTACAATCTATGAGGAGATAGAGAGGACACAAGAGGAGTGAGGGCCCCGCTCACAAGAGCTTACAATCTATGAGGAGATAGAGAGGACACAAGAGGAGTGAGGGCCCCGCTCACAAGAGCTTACAATCTATGAGGAGATAGGAGAGGACACAAGAGGAGTGAGGGCCCCGCTCACAAGAGTTTACAATCTATGAGGAGATAGGAGAGGACACAAGAGGAGTGAGAGCCCCGCTCACAAGAGCTTACAATCTATGAGGAGATAGAGAGGAGGTGACAAGAGGAGTGAGGACCCCGCTCACAAGAGCTTACAATCTATGAGGAGATAGGAGGACACAAGAGGAGTGAGGGCCCCGCTCACAAGAGCTTACAATCTATGGGGAGATAGGAGAGGACACAAGAGGAGTGAGAGCCCCGCTCACAAGAGCTTACAATCTATGAGGAGATAGGAGGAGGACACAAGAGGAGTGAGGACCCTGCTCACAAGAGCTTACAATCTATGAGGAGATAGGAGAAGGACACAAGAGGAGTGAGGGCCCCGCTCACAAGAGCTTACAATCTATGAGGAGATAGGAGGACACAAGAGGAGTGAGAGCCCCGCTCACAAGAGCTTACAATCTATGAGGAGATAGAGAGGACACAAGAGGAGTGAGGGCCCTGCTCACAAGAGCTTACAATCTATGAGGAGATAGGAGAGGACACAAGAGGAGTGAGGACCCCGCTCACAAGAGCTTACAATCTATGAGGAGATAGGAGAGGACACAAGAGGAGTGAGGGCCCCGCTCACAAGAGTTTACAATCTATGAGGAGATAGGAGAGGACACAAGAGGAGTGAGGGCCCCGCTCACAAGAGCTTACAATCTATGAGGAGATAGAGAGGAGGACACAAGAGGAGTGAGGGCCCCGCTCACAAGAGCTTACAATCTATGAGGAGATAGAGAGGAGGACACAAGAGGAGTGAGGGCCCCGCTCACAAGAGCTTACAATCTATGAGGAGATAGAGAGGAGGACACAAGAGGAGTGAGGGCTCCGCTCACAAGAGCTTACAATCTATGAGGAGATAGGAGGAGGACACAAGAGGAGTGAGGGACCTGCTCACAAGAGTTTACAATCTATGAGGAGATAGAGAGGAGGACACAAGAGGAGTGAGGACCCCGCTCGCAAGAGCTTACAATCTATGAGGAGATAGAGAGGACACAAGAGGAGTGAGGATCCCGCTCACAAGAGCTTACAATCTATGAGGAGATAGAGAGGACACAAGAGGAGTGAGGGCCCCGCTCACAAGAGCTTACAATCTATGAGGAGATAGGAGGAGGACACAAGAGGAGTGAGGGCCCCGCTCACAAGAGCTTACAATCTATGAGGAGATAGAGAGGAGGACACAAGAGGAGTGAGGGCTCCGCTCACAAGAGCTTACAATCTATGAGGAGATAGGAGGAGGACACAAGAGGAGTGAGGGACCTGCTCACAAGAGTTTACAATCTATGAGGAGATAGAGAGGAGGACACAAGAGGAGTGAGGACCCCGCTCGCAAGAGCTTACAATCTATGAGGAGATAGAGAGGACACAAGAGGAGTGAGGGCTCCGCTCACAAGAGCTTACAATCTATGAGGAGATAGAGAGGAGGACACAAGAGGAGTGAGGGCCCCGCTCACAAGAGCTTACAATCTATGAGGAGATAGGAGAGGACACAAGAGGAGTGAGGATCCCGCTCACAAGAGCTTACAATCTATGAGGAGATAGGAGGACACAAGAGGAGTGGAGGGCCCCGCTCACAAGAGCTTACAATCTATGAGGAGATAGGAGAGGACACAAGAGGAGTGAGGATCCCGCTCACAAGAGCTTACAATCTATGAGGAGATAGAGAGGACACAAGAGGAGTGAGGGCCCCGCTCACAAGAGCTTACAATCTATGAGGAGATAGGAGGAGGACACAAGAGGAGTGAGGGCCCCGCTCACAAGAGCTTACAATCTATGAGGAGATAGAGAGGAGGACACAAGAGGAGTGAGGGCTCCGCTCTCAAGAGCTTACAATCTATGAGGAGATAGGAGGAGGACACAAGAGGAGTGAGGGCCCTGCTCACAAGAGTTTACAATCTATGAGGAGATAGAGAGGAGGACACAAGAGGAGGTGAGGACCCCGCTCACAAGAGCTTACAATCTATGAGGAGATAGAGAGGACACAAGAGGAGTGAGGGCTCCGCTCACAAGAGCTTACAATCTATGAGGAGATAGAGAGGAGGACACAAGAGGAGTGAGGACCCCGCTCACAAGAGCTTACAATCTATGAGGAGATAGAGAGGAGGACACAAGAGGAGTGAGGACCCCGCTCACAAGAGCTTACAATCTATGAGGAGATAGGAGAGGACACAAGAGGAGTGAGGGCCCCGCTCACAAGAGTTTACAATCTATGAGGAGATAGGAGAGGACACAAGAGGAGTGAGAGCCCCGCTCACAAGAGCTTACAATCTATGAGGTGATAGGAGGATACAAGAGGAGTGAGAGCCCCGCTCACAAGAGCTTACAATCTATGAGGAGATAGGAGAGGACACAAGAGGAGTGAGGACCCCGCTCACAAGAGCTTACAATCTATGAGGAGATAGAGAGGACACAAGAGGAGTGAGGACCCCGCTCACAAGAGCTTACAATCTATGAGGAGATAGGAGGAGGACACAAGAGGAGTGAGGGCCCTGCTCATAAGAGCTTACAATCTATGAGGAGATAGGAAGACACAAGAGGAGTGAGGACCCCGCTCACAAGAGCTTACAATCTATGAGGAGATAGGAGAGGACACAAGAGGAGTGAGGGCCCCGCTCACAAGAGTTTACAATCTATGAGGAGATAGGAGAGGACACAAGAGGAGTGAGGGCCCCGCTCACAAGAGCTTACAATCTATGAGGAGATAGAGAGGAGGACACAAGAGGAGTGAGGGCCCCGCTCACAAGAGCTTACAATCTATCAGATAGGAGGAGGACACAAGAGGAGTGAGGACCCCGCTCACAAGAGCTTACAATCTATGAGGAGATAGGAGGACACAAGAGGAGTGAGGATCCCGCTCACAAGAGCTTACAATCTATGAGGAGATAGAGAGGACACAAGAGGAGTAAAGGGCCCCGCTCACAAGAGCTTACAATCTATGAGGAGATAGGAGGAGGACACAAGAGGAGTGAGGGCCCCGCTCACAAGAGCTTACAATCTATGAGGAGATAGAGAGGAGGACACAAGAGGAGTGAGGGCTCCGCTCACAAGAGCTTACAATCTATGAGGAGATAGAGAGGACACAAGAGGAGTGAGAGCTCCGCTCACAAGAGCTTACAATCTATGAGGAGATAGAGAGGAGGACACAAGAGGAGTGAGGGCCCCGCTCACAAGAGCTTACAATCTATGAGGAGATAGGAGAGGACACAAGAGGAGTGAGGGCCCCGCTCACAAGAGTTTACAATGTATGAGGAGATAGGAGAGGACACAAGAGGAGTGAGAGCCCCGCTCACAAGAGCTTACAATCTATGAGGAGATAGGAGGACACAAGAGGAGTGAGGGCCCCGCTCACAAGAGCTTACAATCTATGAGGAGATAGGAGAGGACACAAGAGGAGTGAGGATCCCGCTCACAAGAGCTTACAATCTATGAGGAGATAGAGAGGACACAAGAGGAGTGAGGGCCACGCTCACAGGAGCTTACATTCTATGAGGAGATAGAGAGGACAGAAGAGGAGTGAGGGCCCCGCTCACAAGAGCTTACAATCTATGAGGAGATAGGAGGAGGACACAAGAGGAGTGAGGGCCCCGCTCACAAGAGCTTACAATCTATGAGGAGATAGGAGGAGGACACAAGAGGAGTGAGGGCCCTGCTCACAAGAGTTTACAATCTATGAGGAGATAGAGAGGAGGACACAAGAGGAGTGAGGACCCCGCTCACAAGAGCTTACAATCTATGAGGAGATAGAGAGGACACAAGAGGAGTGAGGGCTCCGCTCACAAGAGCTTACAATCTATGAGGAGATAGAGAGGAGGACACAAGAGGAGTGAGGACCCCGCTCACAAGAGCTTACAATCTATGAGGAGATAGAGAGGACACAAGAGGAGTGAGGGCTCCGCTCACAAGAGCTTACAATCTATGAGGAGATAGAGAGGAGGACACAAGAGGAGTGAGGACCCCGCTCACAAGAGCTTACAATCTATGAGGAGATAGAGAGGAGGACACAAGAGGAGTGAGGGCCCCGCTCACAAGAGCTTACAATCTATGAGGAGATAGAGAGGAAGACACAAGAGGAGTGAGGGCCCCGCTCACAAGAGCTTACAATCTATGAGGAGATAGGAGGAGGACACAAGAGGAGTGAGGACCCCGCTCACAAGAGCTTACAATCTATGAGGAGATAGGAGAGGACACAAGAGGAGTGAGGGCCCCGCTCACAAGAGTTTACAATCTATGAGGAGATAGGAGAGGACACAAGAGGAGTGAGGGCCCCGCTCACAAGAGCTTACAATCTATGAGGAGATAGAGAGGAGGACACAAGAGGAGTGAGGGCCCCGCTCACAAGAGCTTACAATCTATGAGGAGATAGAGAGGAGGACACAAGAGGAGTGAGGGCCCCGCTCACAAGAGCTTACAATCTATCAGATAGGAGGAGGACACAAGAGGAGTGAGGACCCCGCTCACAAGAGCTTACAATCTATGAGGAGATAGGAGGACACAAGAGGAGTGAGGATCCCGCTCACAAGAGCTTACAATCTATGAGGAGATAGAGAGGACACAAGAGGAGTGAGGGGCCCCGCTCACAAGAGCTTACAATCTATGAGGAGATAGGAGGAGGACACAAGAGGAGTGAGGGCCCCGCTCACAAGAGCTTACAATCTATGAGGAGATAGAGAGGAGGACACAAGAGGAGTGAGGGCTCCGCTCACAAGAGCTTACAATCTATGAGGAGATAGGAGGAGGACACAAGAGGAGTGAGGGACCTGCTCACAAGAGTTTACAATCTATGAGGAGATAGAGAGGAGGACACAAGAGGAGTGAGGACCCCGCTCGCAAGAGCTTACAATCTATGAGGAGATAGAGAGGACACAAGAGGAGTGAGGGCTCCGCTCACAAGAGCTTACAATCTATGAGGAGATAGAGAGGAGGACACAAGAGGAGTGGGGGCCCCGCTCACAAGAGCTTACAATCTATGAGGAGATAGGAGAGGACACAAGAGGAGTGAGGGCCCCGCTCACAAGAGTTTACAATGTATGAGGAGATAGGAGAGGACACAAGAGGAGTGAGAGCCCCGCTCACAAGAGCTTACAATCTATGAGGAGATAGGAGGACACAAGAGGAGTGAGGGCCCCGCTCACAAGAGCTTACAATCTATGAGGAGATAGGAGAGGACACAAGAGGAGTGAGGATCCCGCTCACAAGAGCTTACAATCTATGAGGAGATAGAGAGGACACAAGAGGAGTGAGGGCCCCGCTCACAAGAGCTTACAATCTATGAGGAGATAGGAGGAGGACACAAGAGGAGTGAGGGCCCCGCTCACAAGAGCTTACAATCTATGAGGAGATAGAGAGGAGGACACAAGAGGAGTGAGGGCTCCGCTCTCAAGAGCTTACAATCTATGAGGAGATAGGAGGAGGACACAAGAGGAGTGAGGGCCCTGCTCACAAGAGTTTACAATCTATGAGGAGATAGAGAGGAGGACACAAGAGGAGTGAGGACCCCGCTCACAAGAGCTTACAATCTATGAGGAGATAGAGAGGACACAAGAGGAGTGAGGGCTCTGCTCACAAGAGCTTACAATCTATGAGGAGATAGAGAGGAGGACACAAGAGGAGTGAGGACCCCGCTCACAAGAGCTTACAATCTATGAGGAGATAGAGAGGAGGACACAAGAGGAGTGAGGACCCCGCTCACAAGAGCTTACAATCTATGAGGAGATAGGAGAGGACACAAGAGGAGTGAGGGCCCCGCTCACAAGAGTTTACAATCTATGAGGAGATAGGAGAGGACACAAGAGGAGTGAGAGCCCCGCTCACAAGAGCTTACAATCTATGAGGTGATAGGAGGATACAAGAGGAGTGAGAGCCCCGCTCACAAGAGCTTACAATCTATGAGGAGATAGGAGAGGACACAAGAGGAGTGAGGACCCCGCTCACAAGAGCTTACAATCTATGAGGAGATAGAGAGGACACAAGAGGAGTGAGGACCCCGCTCACAAGAGCTTACAATCTATGAGGAGATAGGAGGAGGACACAAGAGGAGTGAGGGCCCTGCTCATAAGAGCTTACAATCTATGAGGAGATAGGAAGACACAAGAGGAGTGAGGACCCCGCTCACAAGAGCTTACAATCTATGAGGAGATAGGAGAGGACACAAGAGGAGTGAGGGCCCCGCTCACAAGAGTTTACAATCTATGAGGAGATAGGAGAGGACACAAGAGGAGTGAGGGCCCCGCTCACAAGAGCTTACAATCTATGAGGAGATAGAGAGGAGGACACAAGAGGAGTGAGGGCCCCGCTCACAAGAGCTTACAATCTATCAGATAGGAGGAGGACACAAGAGGAGTGAGGACCCCGCTCACAAGAGCTTACAATCTATGAGGAGATAGGAGGACACAAGAGGAGTGAGGATCCCGCTCACAAGAGCTTACAATCTATGAGGAGATAGAGAGGACACAAGAGGAGTAAAGGGCCCCGCTCACAAGAGTTTACAATCTATGAGGAGATAGGAGAGGACACAAGAGGAGTGAGGGCCCCGCTCACAAGAGCTTACAATCTATGAGGAGATAGAGAGGAGGAC
Organism: Leptodactylus fallax; assembly: GCA_947044405.1. NCBI lineage: Eukaryota > Metazoa > Chordata > Amphibia > Anura > Leptodactylidae > Leptodactylus > Leptodactylus fallax. Next base: position 168,108 of record CAMRHE010000881.1, read on the forward strand.
ACAAGAGGAGTGAGGGCCCCGCTCACAAGAGCTTACAATCTATCAGATAGGAGGAGGACACAAGAGGAGTGAGGACCCCGCTCACAAGAGCTTACAATCTATGAGGAGATAGGAGGACACAAGAGGAGTGAGGATCCCGCTCACAAGAGCTTACAATCTATGAGGAGATAGAGGAGGACACAAGAGGTCAGAGGGCTTGTTTAGTACAATGGTCTAGCCATCTATGAACAGATAAGGTCATATAATTGAAGCTGTCTTAGCCGCTTCCTCTGAATATACCAATACTAAGTTTCAGAGTTACTCCAAGATGAAGGGGTCAGGATCTGACGAATAGAGTATGAAGAAGAGTTTAGGATAAGAAATGTTAGCTTACACTAGGACCAGGCTCTCCATTGTTTGGGTCTATTGGGGGACCTGAATGACAAAGAGCTGGGCCACTACAACATTGGTTACACACAGAGCCCGGAGGACCCTATTGACTATAATGGGGTATGACGGGTGTCCGATGTTTCGAAATTGAAAGTAAAAGAGAAAAATTGTCCTTTGTGCAGGATTTCTTTCTCTGCCGATTTTCAGCAGGCTCTGCAACAGTCTCCAATGGAGACTCCGACACAGATGTGATCCCAGCCTTAGTGTGCTGGGGTATAGAACAATGTGATCCAGGTCTTGTGATAAGTTGCCTAAACACATGTGATTTTAGGATATGTCTGAAGCCTCTGTAGCTGGGTATTAAGCTGATTGTCTGGGGTAGAAGATTCCAGAACACCGGGGCAGCTCCAGAAAAGTATTGTAGATGGGAGTGGGATGTTCCGATAACAGTGGTTACAAGTCTAAGGTCATTGGCAGAACATAGGGAATGGTTAGGGCAGTAGACAGTGAGGAGGGGGGATGTAGGGAGATCAGCACTATAGGGGGATTTATGGGGAGTGTGATAAGTTTATATTATATTCTATGGTGGACAGGCAAACAGTGCAGAGACTGACACAAGGTAGATATATATGTGTACCGGTGTGACAGAAAGATGAGTGTGGGGCTGCATTCAGGACAGATTGTAGAGGGGAGATTAGTAAGAGGAATAGCTAGTATAGAATCAGAGCAACGAGGAGGGTTGCTGATGTTTCCACAGTGAGAAATGAGTCAAATAAAACCCCCGAGACAGCGGAGACACAGTCACACTGACCAGTCTTTCTATGGCCCCACATATATGCCCATGTATTATAATAGGCACATGCATGCAGCCGTGAACTCTGGACAAAACTCAGGACAGATCCTATACCTGTCCATTTGTGGTCTGGACTTACTGATGGGGCCGTGGAGGCACAGGCAGCACAGTGATATCATCCATGGTCTATCCTACAGTGGGCCCAGCACATGCACACGTTCGTTCATTAGTAGATGGTAGAAACACATGAAGGTCAGTTTCAGATAAAGAGAAGACATGATGTTATACACAGCACAGAGACAGTCACTGGTGTTCTGTATTAGTGCAGGGGTGATATCACAGGATGACGTATATAGCTGGCGGTCATCAGCATAAACATTGTACCGGAAGCCAAATCTACGAATGGTTTGTCCAATGGGGGCTGTGTAGAGAGAGAAGAGCAGAGGGCCTAGGACCGAGCCCTGAGGAACCCCAACGGCAAGGGGAAGAGGAGAAGAGATTGCACCAGCGAATGCTACACTAAATGAGCGGTCAAAATTCACACATGATTCAGTAACTTTTTAGACCTGACACAGGGAAAAAATGACCTGACCAAAAGTGTGAATGAAATCAGATCCTCTAGATAAATAACAAATCACATTATCCTAAGCTCATGAACAATAAGCAGCACGTGGAGTAATGCGCATTATAGGCTTCGTGGAAAATGGGAACGTTTTGTTCACAGAAATGTCCTCAAATGTCCGAATGGAACTCCCTGTTATCTGCTCTGTGCGTAGGTAGAAGTGAAAGTAGTAAGTGAACCTTCTCCAGGATTGGAAATCTTCAGAGATGAACCACTAACTGCTGAGCGCTGAGCTCTGACCTCCAACTGATGGAGATCATTGTAAATATCAAAAATGTAATGAATAGTAATATCATTTAGGGTGATGAGAAACACATAGAGAGAAAAACTGGAAAAGATACAGGAAAGCTCAGCAACTAGAATGTAAGACTCCGAGAGAGATTGCCAAACATACTGAACTACTAAGGAGTCTTCCTTCTGTCCTTCCTTTATCATCTATCCCTGTCCTTCCTTCCTTCCATCCTAATTCTTCTTTTTATCTTTCCTTGTGTTTCCCTCTCCTTTCCTTTCTTTGTTCCAGGTTATTTATTTCCTTCCTTCTGCTTCATTTAACACTTCCCTGTCTTTCCTTCTTCATTCCTTCCTTCCCTGTGGATTCTTCCTCTTCTTTTGATCCTTCCTTGTCCTTTCTTCCTCTTCCTCTGTCAGGACTCCTAGGACTATATATCTATAATACATAGTGTATGACACTGTCAGGACTCCTAGGACTATATAGCTATAATACATAGTGTATGACACTGTCAGGGCTCCTAGGACTATATCTATAATACATAGTGTATGACACTGTCAGGACTCCTAGGACTATATATCTATAATACATAGTGTATGACACTGTCAGGACTCCTAGGACTATATATCTATAATACATAGTGTATAACACTGTCAGGGCTCCTAGGACTATATATCTATAATACATAGTGTATGACACTGTCAGGGCTCCTAGGACTATATATCTATAATACATAGTGTATGACACTGTCAGGACTCCTAGGACTATATATCTATAATACATAGTGTATGACACTGTCAGGGCTCCTAGGACTATATATCTATAATACATAGTGTATGACACTGTCAGGACTCCTAGGACTATATATCTATAATGGATAGTGTATGACACTGTCAGGACTCCTAGGACTATATATCTATAATGCATAGTGTATGACACTGTCAGGACTCCTAGGACTATATATCTATAATACATAGTGTATGACACTGTCAGGGCTCCTAGGACTATATATCTATAATACATAGTGTATGACACTGTCAGGACTCCTAGGACTATATATCTATAATACATAGTGTATGACACTGTCAGGGCTCCTAGGACTATATATCTATAATACATAGTGTATGACACTGTCAGGGCTCCTAGGACTATATATCTATAATACATAGTGTATGACACTGTCAGGGCTCCTAGGACTATATATCTATAATACATAGTGAATGACACTGTCAGGGCTCCTAGGACTATATATCTATAATACATAGTGAATGACACTGTCAGGGCTCCTAGGACTATATATCTATAATACATAGTGTATGACACTGTCAGGGCTCCTAGGACTATATATCTATAATACATAGTGTATGACACTGTCAGGACTCCTAGGACTATATATCTATAATGGATAGTGTATGACACTGTCAGGACTCCTAGGACTATATATCTATAATGCATAGTGTATGACACTGTCAGGACTCCTAGGACTATATATCTATAATACATAGTGTATGACACTGTCAGGGCTCCTAGGACTATATATCTATAATACATAGTGTATGACACTGTCAGGACTCCTAGGACTATATATCTATAATACATAGTGTATGACACTGTCAGGGCTCCTAGGACTATATATCTATAATACATAGTGTATGACACTGTCAGGGCTCCTAGGACTATATATCTATAATACATAGTGTATGACACTGTCAGGGCTCCTAGGACTATATATCTATAATACATAGTGAATGACACTGTCAGGGCTCCTAGGACTATATATCTATAATACATAGTGAATGACACTGTCAGGGCTCCTAGGACTATATATCTATAATACATAGTGTATGACACTGTCAGGGCTCCTAGGAGTATATATCTATAATACATAGTGTATGACACTGTCAGGACTCCTAGGACTATATATCTATAATAGATAGTGTATGACACTGTCAGGGCTCCTAGGACTATATATCTATAAAACATAGTGTATGACACTGTCAGGGCTCCAAGGACTATATATCTATAATACATAGTGTATGACACTGTCAGGGCTCCTAGGACTATATATCTATAATACATAGTGTATGACACTGTCAGGGCTCCTAGGACTATATATCTATAATACATAGTGTATGACACTGTCAGGACTCCTAGGACTATATATCTATAATACATAGTGTATGACACTGTCAGGACTCCTAGGACTATATATCTTCCTCTTCCTTCCATCCTTCCCTGTCCTTTCTTCCTCCTTCCCTGTCCTTTCTTCCTCTTCCTTTCATCCTTCCCTTTCCTTTCTTCCTCTTCCTTCCATCCTTCCCTGTCCTTTCTTCCTCCTTCCATCCTTCCCTGTCCTTTCTTCCTCTTCCTTTCATCCTTCCCTTTCCTTTCTTCCTCTTCCTTTCATCCTTCCCTTTCCTTTCTTCCTCTTCCTTTCATCCTTCCCTTTCCTTTCTTCCTCCTCCTTTCATCCTTCCCTTTCCTTTCTTCCTCTTCCTTTCATCCTTCCCTTTCCTTTCTTCCTCTTCCTTTTATCCTTCCCTTTCCTTTCTTCCTCCTTTCATCCTTCCCTTTACTTTCCTCTCCTTTCATCCTTCCATTTCCTTTCTTCCTTCTCCTTTCATCCTTCCGTTTCCTTTCCTCCTCCTTTCATCCTTCCCTTTCCTTTCTTCCTCTTCCTTTCATCCTTCCCTTTCCTTTCTTCCTCCTTTTATCCTTCCCTTTCCTTTCTTCCTCCTCCTTTCATCCTTCCCTTTCCTTTCTTCCTCTTCCTTCCATCCTTCCCTGTCCTTTCTTCCTCCTTCCATCCTTCCCTGTCCTTTCTTCCTCCTCCTTTCATACTTCCCTGTCCTTTCTTCCTCCTCCTTTCATCCTTCCCTGTCCTTTCTTCCTCTTCCTTCCATCCTATTTCTTCTTTGTATCTTTCCTTGTGTTTCCTCTCTCCTTTACTTTCTCTGTTCCAGTTTATTTTCTTCCTTTCTTCCTCTCTCCTTTGTTCCTCATTGTGCTATGATTTACTCTCTGTATACTGACGGTCATGATCGCACTGCAGTTACAGATTAAAAGTTGTTGTTTTCACCCCTTTCAAGTCCTTGTGTGTAATAAGTTGGTAGTAGTATAATGTTGTACCGTGTTAGCCATTGAAAGTAGTGGAAGAGTGAAGAAATCAGGCGATACCTTTTAGAGGCTAACTGAGTATATTTATAAGTAAGCTTTCAGGAGTACTCGCTCCCTTCATCAGACATGGTGTGATACAAGAACTGAAAATTCACAGATTTTTATACACATGGTTTTCAAAGCATTTTAGAGTCCTTAAAAAAAATTGCAATCTAAGTAGAGAAGTTATTTACAACAGGTCAAAAAAAACAGTCTGGAAACTTGTGGTGCGTGACGGAGGGATCAGTAATTCTTGCTGTTATCTGTTTGCTATCAGGAGGTGATTTGTGACCCTCACAGGTCACACATAGTGTGATTTGAAGCTGGCATGAATATTGAGTTCAGTTCATGGTTCAAACATAGTGTGACATGAAGCTGGCATGAATGTTAAGTCCAAATTGCAGAGTTTGAAATTTTTGCATAAATTTGTACTCCATTTCTTTTCTTTTCTCCTGTGTCTTAAAATGTCCCATTAAAACCACAACCCGCAAATCTTCAATAGAGTGGTTTTCTCCGGAGAAATGTGCGGCCACTGGGAGATCGGTTCTGCTGTTATTAATGGTGGATCTGTGTGAGTTCATTCGTTGACTGAGTCTCTGCCCTGTTTCCCCCACATAGAGGCCTGTGGTGGGACATTGCACACACCAATCGTATTTGCTCCGACAAAACAGACCTGGACAAGCACCTCCTGGATCTGAGGATGAAATTTCTCAGACTGGGATACAAACCAAAAGTGACAGACAACCAATTAAACAAAGCAGCAGCCATTAACAGAGACAGTCTGCTCACATATAGAGAGACCCAGAAAGAAGCCCGAGTGCCCCTAGTTGTCACCTACAACCCACAGCTGGAGATCCTACGAAGGATTGCCAAGGAGCTCCAACCTGTACTACATAGGGACAACAGACTCAAGGACATATTTCCAGTCCCCCCTCTCCTCTCCTTTCGACAACCACCAAACCTGAGGCGCATTATCGTCCGGAGTGCCCTGAAGGCCCCAACTGAAAATGGCACCTCACCTTGCCTACATAAAAGGTGCATGACCTGCAGGCACATCCACACCGCTGACAGTGTACCTATCCCACAGTCACAACAGGTACACAGAATTAGGGGGACATTCTCCTGCAGGTCTCCCAATGTGGTGTACCTCATAATGTGTGTGCAATGTCCCACCACAGGCCTCTATGTGGGGGAAACAGGGCAGAGACTCAGTCAACGAATGAACTCACACAGATCCACCATTAATAACAGCAGAACCGATCTCCCAGTGGCCGCACATTTCTCCGGAGAAAACCACTCTATTGAAGATTTGCGGGTTGTGGTTTTAATGGGACATTTTAAGACACAGGAGAAAAGAAAAGAAATGGAGTACAAATTTATGCAAAAATTTCAAACTCTGCAATTTGGACTTAATATTCATGCCAGCTTCATGTCACACTATGTTTGAACCATGAACTGAACTCAATAATTCATGCCAGCTTCAAATCACACTATGTGTGACCTGTGAGGGTCACAAATCACCTCCTGATAGCAAACAGATAACAGCAAGAATTACTGATCCCTCCGTCACGCACCACAAGTTTCCAGACTGTTTTTTTTGACCTGTTGTAAATAACTTCTCTACTTAGATTGCAATTTTTTTTAAGGACTCTAAAATGCTTTGAAAACCATGTGTATAAAAATCTGTGAATTTTCAGTTCTTGTATCACACCATGTCTGATGAAGGGAGCGAGTACTCCTGAAAGCTTACTTATAAATATACTCAGTTAGCCTCTAAAAGGTATCGCCTGATTTCTTCACTCTTCCACTTGTAATAAGTTGGTGCAGACTTCATGATTCAGGGTCATTAACACTTTCTACATAAACTTATCTCTTTGTTCTATAACAATTATCTCCACCCTGGAAAGTGTTCGCCGCATTCTCTGCCAAACCCTGATGGCTGTCAAAGAATGAGATCAAAGAGTTAATCCACCATGATAATGTCGCCTCGTAAATAGAAATGAATTGCTGTTGTGTAGATTAGGACTTCCTACCTTATCCCTGAACATGACTGATCTGCCCCTAAGATTCTCTGATAGGCATCCTGTCATTAAAGGAGAAGTCTGGAGCTCAAGGGTTTGTCTGATATTAAAGGGATGTTCCAGATGTTGTTTGTTCTTTTTTTTTTTTTTTTTACATCAAATTGAAGATTAAAATAATGAATACTATATTCTCGCCCAACCAGGGATCCAGCGGGAGTCTCTTTTCAGGTCCCTGGTTTTTCTTGACAATCTGCCTGTGCACCAGAGCTTTAGCCAGTCAGGGGCAGAGTGTGTGATGCTTTGTGTGAACAGGACTGATGTGAAAGGTCAGGACCTGAGCGGCGAGGGAAGACGGTGTGTGATATAGGGAGATTAGATTGTCAGCTCCTGGGGTCAGGGATGATGGGAGTGATACATAGTGTGTGATATAGGGAGATTAGATTGTCAGCTCCTGGGGTCAGGGATGATGGGAGTGATACATAGTGTGTGATATAGGGAGATTAGATTGTCAGCTCCTGGGGTCAGGGATGATGGGAGTGATACATGGTGTGTGATATAGGGAGATTAGATTGTCAGCTCCTGGGGTCAGAGATGATGGGAGTGATACATGGTGTGTGATATAGGGAGATTAGATTGTCAGCTCCTGGGGTCAAGGATGATGGGAGTGATACATGGTGTGTGATATAGGGAGATTAGATTGTCAGCTCCTGGGGTCAGGGATGATGGGAGTGATACATGGTGTGTGATATAGGGAGATTAGATTGTCAGCTCCTGGGGTCAGGGATGATGGGAGTGATACATAGTGTGTGATATAGGGAGATTAGATTGTCAGCTCCTGGGGTCAGGGATGATGGGAGTGATACATGGTGTGTGATATAGGGAGATTAGATTGTCAGCTCCTGGGGTCAGAGATGATGGGAGTGATACATGGTGTGTGATATAGGGAGATTAGATTGTCAGCTCCTGGGGTCAAGGATGATGGGAGTGATACATGGTGTGTGATATAGGGAGATTAGATTGTCAGCTCCTGGGGTCAGGGATGATGGGAGTGATACATGGTGTGTGATATAGGGAGATTAGATTGTCAGCTCCTGGGGTCGGGGATGATGGGAGTGATGCATGGTGTGTGATAGGGAGATTAGATTGTCAGCTCCTGGGGTCAGGGATGATGGGAGTGATACATGGTGTGTGATATAGAGATTAGATTGTCAGCTCCTGGGGTCAGGGATGATGGGAGTGATACATGGTGTGTGATATAGGGAGATTAGATTGTCAGCTCCTGGGGTCAGGGATGATGGGAGTGATACATGGTGTGTGACATAGGGAGATTAGATTGTCAGCTCCTGGGGTCAGGGATGATGGGAGTGATACATGGTGTGTGATATAGGGATTAGATTGTCAGCTCCTGGGGTCAGGGATGATGGGAGTGATGCATGGTGTGTGTGATATAGAGAGATTAGATTGTCAGCTCCTGGGGTCAGGGATGATGGGAGTGATGCATGGTGTGTGATATAGAGATTAGATTGTCAGCTCCTGGGGTCAGGGATGATGGGAGTGATACATGGTGTGTGATATAGGGAGATTAGATTGTCAGCTCCTGGGGTCAGGGATGATGGGAGTGATACATTGTGTGTGTGATATAGGGAGATTAGATTGTCAGCTCCTGGGGTCAGGGATGATGGGAGTGATACATTGTGTGTGTGATATAGGGAGATTAGATTGTCAGCTCCTGGGGTCAGGGATGATGGGAGTGATACATGGTGTGTGATATAGGGAGATTAGATTGTCAGCTCCTGAGGTCAGGGATGATGGGAGTGATACATAGTGTGTGATATAGGGAGATTAGATTGTCAGCTCCTGGGGTCAGAGATGATGGGAGTGATACATGGTGCGTGATATAGGGAGATTAGATTGTCAGCTCCTGGGGTCAGAGATGATGGGAGTGATACATTGTGTGTGTGATATAGGGAGATTAGATTGTCAGCTCCTGGGGTCAAGGATGATGGGAGTGATGCATGGTGTGTGATATAGAGAGATTAGATTGTCAGCTCCTGGGGTCAGGGATGATGGGAGTGATACATGGTGTGTGATATAGGGATTAGATTGTCAGCTCCTGGGGTCAGGGATGATGGGAGTGATATATTGTGTGTGTGATATAGGGAGATTAGATTGTCAGCTTATTGGGTCAGCGATGATGGGAGTGATACATGGTGTGTGTGATATAGGGAGATTAGATTGTCAGCTCCTGGGGTCAGGGATGATGGGAGTGATACATGGTGTGTGATATAGGGAGATTAGATTGTCAGCTCCTGGGGTCAGGGATGATGGGAGTGATGCATGGTGTGTGATATAGGGAGATTAGATTGTCAGCTCCTGGGGTCAGGGATGATGGGAGTGATACATGGTGTGTGATATAGAGATTAGAGTGTCAGCTCCTGGGGTCAGGGATGATGGGAGTGATACATGGTGTGTAATATAGAGATTAGATTGTCAGCTCCTGGGGTCAGGGTTGATGGGAGTGATACATGGTGTGTGATATAGGGAGATTAGATTGTCAGCTCCTGGGGTCAGGGATGATGGGAGTGATACATGGTGTGTGATATAGGGAGATTAGATTGTCAGCTCCTGGGGTCAGGGATGATGGGAGTGATACATGGTGTGTGATATAGAGATTAGATTGTCAGCTCCTGGGGTCGGGGATGATGGGAGTGATACATGGTATGTGATATAGGGAGATTAGATTGTCAGCTCCTGGGGTCAGAGATGATGGGAGTGATACATGGTGCGTGATATAGGGATTAGATTGTCAGCTCCTGGGGTCAGGGATGATGGGAGTGATACATGGTGTGTGATATAGGGAGATTAGATTGTCAGCTCCTGGGGTCAGGGATGATGGGAGTGATACATGGTGCGTGATATAGGGAGATTAGATTGTCAGCTCCTGGGGTCAGGGATGATGGGAGTGATACATGGTGTGTGATATAGGGAGATTAGTTTGTCAGCTCCTGGGGTGAGGGATGATGGGAGTGATACATGGTGTGTGATATATAGAGATTAGATTGTCAGCTCCTGGGGTCAGGATGATGGGAGTGATACATGGTGTGTGATATAGAGATTAGATTGTCAGCTCCTGGGGTCAGGGATGATGGGAGTGATACATGGTGTGTGATATAGGGAGATTAGATTGTCAGCTCCTGGGGTCAGGGATGATGGGAGTGATGCATGGTGTGTGATATAGGGAGACTAGATTGTCAGCTCCTGAGGTCAGGGATGATGGGAGTGATACATAGTGTGTGATATAGGGAGATTAGATTGTCAGCTCCTGGGGTCAGAGATGATGGGAGTGATACATGGTGCGTGATATAGGGAGATTAGATTGTCAGCTCCTGGGGTCAGGGATGATGGGAGTGATGCATGGTGTGTGATATAGAGATTAGATTGTCAGCTCCTGGGGTCAGGGATGATGGGAGTGATACATGGTGTGTGATATAGGGAGATTAGATTGTCAGCTCCTGGGGTCAAGGATGATGGGAGTGATACATTGTGTGTGTGATATAGGGAGATTAGATTGTCAGCTCCTGGGGTCAGGGATGATGGGAGTGATACATGGTGTGTGATATAGAGATTAGATTGTCAGCTCCTGGGGTCAGGGATGATGGGAGTGATACATGGTGCGTGATATAGGGAGATTAGATTGTCAGCTCCTGGGGTCAGGGATGATGGGAGTGATACATGGTGTGTGTGATATAGGGAGATTAGATTGTCAGCTCCTGGGGTCAGGGATGATGGGAGTGATACATGGTGTGTGATATAGGGAGATTAGATTGTCAGCTCCTGGGGTCAGGGATGATGGGAGTGATACATGGTGTGTGATATAGAGATTAGATTGTCAGCTCCTGGGGTCGGGGATGATGGGAGTGATACATGGTATGTGATATAGGGAGATTAGATTGTCAGCTCCTGGGGTCAGAGATGATGGGAGTGATACATGGTGTGTGATATAGGGAGATTAGATTGTCAGCTCCTGGGGTCAGGGATGATGGGAGTGATACATGGTGTGTGATATAGGGGGATTAGAGTGTCAGCTCCTGGGGTCAGGGATGATGGGAGTGATACATTGTGTGTGTGATATAGGGAGATTAGATTGTCAGCTCCTGGGGTCAGGGATGATGGGGGTGATACATGGTGTGTGATATAGAGATTAGATTGTCAGCTCCTGGGGTCAGAGATGATGGGAGTGATACATGGTGTGTGATATAGGGAGATTAGATTGTCAGCTCCTGGGGTCAGGGATGATGGGAGTGATACATGGTGTGTGTGTGATATAGGGAGATTAGATTGTCAGCTCCAGGGGTCAGGGATGATGGGAGTGATACATGGTGTGTGATATAGGGAGATTAGATTGTCAGCTCCTGGGGTCAGGGATGATGGGAGTGATACATTGTGTGTGATATAGAGATTAGATTGTCAGCTCCTGGGGTCAGGGATGATGGGAGTGATACATGGTGTGTAATATAGAGATTAGATTGTCAGCTCCTGGGGTCGGGGATGATGGGAGTGATACATGGTGTGTGTGATATAGAGAGATTAGATTGTCAGCTCCTGGGGTCAGGATGATGGGAGTGATACATGGTGTGTGATATAGGGAGATTAGATTGTCAGCTCCTGGGGTCGGGGATGATGGGAGTGATACATGGTGTGTGTGATATAGAGAGATTAGATTGTCAGCTCCTGGGGTCAGGATGATGGGAGTGATACATTGTGTGTGATATAGAGATTAGATTGTCAGCTCCTGGGGTCAGGGATGATGGGAGTGATACATGGTGTGTAATATAGAGATTAGATTGTCAGCTCCTGGGGTCAGGGATGATGGGAGTGATACATGGTGTGTGACATAGGGAGATTAGATTGTCAGCTCCTGGGGTCAGGGATGATGGGAGTGATACATGGTGTGTAATATAGAGATTAGATTGTCAGCTCCTGGGGTCAGGGATGATGGGAGTGATACATGGTGTGTGATATAGGGAGATTAGATTGTCAGCTCCTGGGGTCAAGGATGATGGGAGTGATACATGGTATGTGATATAGGGAGATTAGATTGTCAGCTCCTGGGGTCAGGGATGATGGGAGTGATACATTGTGTGTGATATAGAGATTAGATTGTCAGCTCCTGGGGTCGGGGATGATGGGAGTGATGCATGGTGTGTGATATAGGGAGATTAGATTGTCAGCTCCTGAGGTCAGGGATGATGGGAGTGATGCATGGTGTGTGATATAGGGAGATTAGATTGTCAGCTCCTGGGGTCAGGGATGATGGGAGTGATACATTGTGTGTGTGATATAGGGAGATTAGATTGTCAGCTCCTGGGGTCAGGGATGATGGGAGTGATGCATGGTGTGTGATATAGGGAGATTAGATTGTCAGCTCCTGAGGTCAGGGATGATGGGAGTGATACATAGTGTGTGATATAGGGAGATTAGATTGTCAGCTCCTGGGGTCAGAGATGATGGGAGTGATACATGGTGCGTGATATAGGGAGATTAGATTGTCAGCTCCTGGGGTCAGGGATGATGGGAGTGATGCATGGTGTGTGATATAGAGATTAGATTGTCAGCTCCTGGGGTCAGGGATGATGGGAGTGATGCATGGTGTGTGATATAGAGATTAGATTGTCAGCTCCTGGGGTCAGGGATGATGGGAGTGATACATGGTGTGTGATATAGGGAGATTAGATTGTCAGCTCCTGGGGTCAGGGATGATGGGAGTGATACATTGTGTGTGTGATATAGGGAGATTAGATTGTCAGCTCCTGGGGTCAGGGATGATGGGAGTGATACATTGTGTGTGTGATATAGGGAGATTAGATTGTCAGCTCCTGGGGTCAGGGATGATGGGAGTGATACATGGTGTGTGATATAGGGAGATTAGATTGTCAGCTCCTGAGGTCAGGGATGATGGGAGTGATACATAGTGTGTGATATAGGGAGATTAGATTGTCAGCTCCTGGGGTCAGAGATGATGGGAGTGATACATGGTGCGTGATATAGGGAGATTAGATTGTCAGCTCCTGGGGTCAGAGATGATGGGAGTGATACATTGTGTGTGTGATATAGGGAGATTAGATTGTCAGCTCCTGGGGTCAAGGATGATGGGAGTGATGCATGGTGTGTGATATAGAGAGATTAGATTGTCAGCTCCTGGGGTCAGGGATGATGGGAGTGATACATGGTGTGTGATATAGGGATTAGATTGTCAGCTCCTGGGGTCAGGGATGATGGGAGTGATATATTGTGTGTGTGATATAGGGAGATTAGATTGTCAGCTTATTGGGTCAGCGATGATGGGAGTGATACATGGTGTGTGTGATATAGGGAGATTAGATTGTCAGCTCCTGGGGTCAGGGATGATGGGAGTGATACATGGTGTGTGATATAGGGAGATTAGATTGTCAGCTCCTGGGGTCAGGGATGATGGGAGTGATACATTGTGTGTGATATAGAGATTAGATTGTCAGCTCCTGGGGTCGGGGATGATGGGAGTGATACATGGTATGTGATATAGGGAGATTAGATTGTCAGCTCCTGGGGTCAGAGATGATGGGAGTGATACATGGTGTGTGATATAGGGAGATTAGATTGTCAGCTCCTGAGGTCAGGGATGATGGGAGTGATGCATGGTGTGTGATATAGGGAGATTAGATTGTCAGCTCCTGGGGTCAGGGATGATGGGAGTGATACATTGTGTGTGTGATATAGGGAGATTAGATTGTCAGCTCCTGGGGTCAGGGATGATGGGAGTGATGCATGGTGTGTGATATAGGGAGATTAGATTGTCAGCTCCTGAGGTCAGGGATGATGGGAGTGATACATAGTGTGTGATATAGGGAGATTAGATTGTCAGCTCCTGGGGTCAGAGATGATGGGAGTGATACATGGTGCGTGATATAGGGAGATTAGATTGTCAGCTCCTGGGGTCAGGGATGATGGGAGTGATGCATGGTGTGTGATATAGAGATTAGATTGTCAGCTCCTGGGGTCAGGGATGATGGGAGTGATGCATGGTGTGTGATATAGAGATTAGATTGTCAGCTCCTGGGGTCAGGGATGATGGGAGTGATACATGGTGTGTGATATAGGGAGATTAGATTGTCAGCTCCTGGGGTCAGGGATGATGGGAGTGATACATTGTGTGTGTGATATAGGGAGATTAGATTGTCAGCTCCTGGGGTCAGGGATGATGGGAGTGATACATTGTGTGTGTGATATAGGGAGATTAGATTGTCAGCTCCTGGGGTCAGGGATGATGGGAGTGATACATGGTGTGTGATATAGGGAGATTAGATTGTCAGCTCCTGGGGTCAAGGATGATGGGAGTGATGCATGGTGTGTGATATAGAGAGATTAGATTGTCAGCTCCTGGGGTCAGGGATGATGGGAGTGATACATGGTGTGTGATATAGGGATTAGATTGTCAGCTCCTGGGGTCAGGGATGATGGGAGTGATATATTGTGTGTGTGATATAGGGAGATTAGATTGTCAGCTTATTGGGTCAGCGATGATGGGAGTGATACATGGTGTGTGTGATATAGGGAGATTAGATTGTCAGCTCCTGGGGTCAGGGATGATGGGAGTGATACATGGTGTGTGATATAGGGAGATTAGATTGTCAGCTCCTGGGGTCAGGGATGATGGGAGTGATGCATGGTGTGTGATATAGGGAGATTAGATTGTCAGCTCCTGGGGTCAGGGATGATGGGAGTGATGCATGGTGTGTGATATAGGGAGATTAGATTGTCAGCTCCTGGGGTCAGGGATGATGGGAGTGATACATGGTGTGTGATATAGAGATTAGAGTGTCAGCTCCTGGGGTCAGGGATGATGGGAGTGATACATGGTGTGTAATATAGAGATTAGATTGTCAGCTCCTGGGGTCAGGGTTGATGGGAGTGATACATGGTGTGTGATATAGGGAGATTAGATTGTCAGCTCCTGGGGTCAGGGATGATGGGAGTGATACATGGTGTGTGATATAGGGAGATTAGATTGTCAGCTCCTGGGGTCAGGGATGATGGGAGTGATACATGGTGTGTGTGTGATATAGGGGGATTAGAGTGTCAGCTCCTGGGGTCAGGGATGATGGGAGTGATACATTGTGTGTGATATAGGGGGATTAGAGTGTCAGCTCCTGGGGTCAGGGATGATGGGATTGATACATTGTGTGTGTGATATAGAGATTAGATTGTCAGCTCATTGGGTCAGCGATGATATTGTGGAACATGTCACTTCTATATAAATAGTAAATCATAAATGACATAATAAAAAGTGATTTGTTGCAGATTTATTGTCTTCGTGGCCTGAAGTCTCCGCTCGTTTCTATGGCCTCAATAGCTGGATGTAATTACAGGATAATTTTCGGCTCATCATGTCAGCCCTTTATTACCAGCTGTTTATGAAGTGTGAAGCTGGCAGGGATTAATATGTCCTCCACCATTAACACGGAAGGTGTTGCAATTAAATCAATTTGTTTTAGGCTGATCTGCTGAAATGTCAAATAAAAATCTCATGATGGAACACAAAAAATTTGGGAATTGTGTAAGATTGGTTTTATTTGCAGATTATCCTCACAGTAGCTATAAAATCGTATGGATTATACAAAGAAACAAAATGGATCCTGTCCTGTAAGCAAGAAGAATCCCAGCAAAAGAAGAGAAACTTCAGCTATAAGGGACCCTGAGCAGGAGAGCAATGACATACTGTAGACTTGGCTGATTCATGGTCCCTGCCTGGACCAATCAGCCATCATTGAAGACCTCATTGTAGAGCTAGCCACACAGGTTGAAGTGGCTAATATGGCTAATCTCCCCTGTAAGTAAGGCTTTAAGCAAATGGATTCCAATTGCCCAATCCCTATATGTACTTATATATCTGATACTGCGGGAAAGTCAGGCGGACCTCATACACATGAGGAGATCAGAAAAACCTGCTGAAACTGGAGTTCAGTCAACATACTGTACATCTAATGTGGCAGAAGGCTATAGGGTGCTTAAGAAGGACCAGTATGTAAAGCTTCACATATATTTACAAAATGTTTAGTCTCTACATCTGTATAAAAAATTTACGTGATTTTCAATGGTTTTTTTTATGTTAACAGTCAAGTGAAATTTTGCTAAATCTCTACATAGCAAGAACAAGTCAGGACTCCTAGGACTATATATCTATAATACATAGTGTATGACACTGTCAGGACTCCTAGGACTATATATCTATAATACATAGTGTATGACACGGTCAGGGCTCCTAGGACTATATATCTATAATACATAGTGTATGACACTGTCAGGACTCCTAGGACTATATATCTATAATACATAGTGTATGACACTGTCAGGGCTCCTAGGACTATATATCTATAATACATAGTGTATGACACTGTCAGGACTCCTAGGACTATATATCTATAATACATAGTGTATGACACTGTCAGGGCTCCTAGGACTATATATCTATAATACATAGTGTATGACACTGTCAGGACTCCTAGGACTATATATCTATAATACATAGTGTATGACACTGTCAGGGCACCTCAGACTATATATCTATAATACATAGTGTATGACACTGTCAGGACTCCTAGGACTATATATCTATAATACATAGTGTATGACACTGTCAGGGCTCCTAGGACTATATATCTATAATACATAGTGTATGACACTGTCAGGGCTCCTAGGACTATATATCTATAATACATAGTGTATGACACTGTCAGGACTCCTAGGACTATATATCTATAATACATAGTGTATGACACTGTCAGGGCTCCTAGGACTATATATCTATAATACATAGTGTATGACACTGTCAGGACTCCTAGGACTATATATCTATAATACATAGTGTATGACACTGTCAGGGCTCCTAGGACTATATATCTATAATACATAGTGTATGACACTGTCAGGGCTCCTAGGACTATATATCTATAATACATAGTGTATGACACTGTCAGGACTCTTAGGACTATATATCTATAATACATAGTTTATGACACTGTCAGGGGTCCTAGAACTATATATCTATAAACATAGTGTATGACACTGTCAGGGCTCCTAGGACTATATATCTATAATACATAGTGTATGACACTGTCAGGGCTCCTAGGACTATATATCTATAATACATAGTGTATAACACTGTCAGGACTCGTAGGACTATATATCTATAATACATAGTTTATGACACTGTCAGGACTCCTAGGACTATATATCTATAATACATAGTGTATGACACTGTCAGGGCTCCTAGGACTATATATCTATAATACATAGTGTATGACACTGTCAGGACTCTTAGGACTATATATCTATAATACATAGTTTATGACACTGTCAGGGGTCCTAGAACTATATATCTATAAACATAGTGTATGACACTGTCAGGGCTCCTAGGACTATATATCTATAATACATAGTGTATGACACTGTCAGGGCTCCTAGGACTATATATCTATAATACATAGTGTATGACACTGTCAGGGCTACTAGGACTATATATCTATAAACATAGTGTATGACACTGTCAGGGCTCCTAGGACTATATATCTATAATACATAGTGTATGACATTGTCAGGGCTCCTAGGACTATATATATCTATAATACATAGTTTATGACACTGTCAGGACTCCTAGGACTATATTTATAAAACATAGTGTATGACACTGTCAGGGGTCCTAGGACTATATATCTATAATACATAGTGTATGACACTGTCAGGACTCTTAGGACTATATATCTAAAATACATAGTGTATGACACTGTCAGGGCTCCTAGTACTATATATCTATAAAACATAGCTTATGACACTGTCAGGACTCCTAGGACTATATATCTAAAATACATAGTGTATGACACTGTCAGGACTTCTACTACTATATATCTATAAAACATTGTCTATGATACTGTCAGTGCTCCTTAGAACTATATATAATACATAGTGTTTGACACTGTCAGAACTCCTAGGACTATATATCTATAAAACATAGTGTATGACACTGCCAGGACTTCTAGGACTATATATCTATAATACATAGTGTATGACACTGTCAGTACTATCAGGACTATATATCTAGAATACATAGTGTATGACACTGTCAGGGCTCCTAGGACTATATATCTATACTACATAGTGTATGACACTGTCAGGACTACTAGGACTATATAACTATATAACATAATGTATGACACTGTCAGGGATCCTAGGACTATATATCTATATAACATAGTATATGACACTGTCAGGACTACTAGGACTATATAATTATATAACATAATGTATGACACTGTCAGGGATCCTAGGACTATATGTCTATATAACATAGTGTATGACAATGTCAGGACTCCTAGGATTATATATTTATAATACATTGTGTATGACACTGTCAGGGCTCCTAGGACTATATCTCTATAATACATAGTGTATGGCACTGTCAGGACTCTTAGGAATATATATCTATAATACATAGTGTATGACACTGTCAGGGCTCCTAGGACTATATATCTATAATACATAGTGTATGACACTGTCAGGACTCCTAGTACTATATATCTATAAAACATAGTGTATGACACTGCCAGGACTCCTAGGACTATATATCTATATAACATAGTGTATGACACTGTCAGTACTACCAGGACTATATATTTAGAAAACATAGTGTATGATACTGTCAGGGCTCCTAGGACTCTATATCTATAATACATATTGTATGACACTGTCAGGGATCCTAGGACTATATATCTATATAACATATTATATGACACTGTCAGGACTACTAGGACTATATAATTATATAATATAATGTATGACACTGTCAGGGATCCTAGGACTACATATCTATATAACATAGTGTATGACACTGTCAGGACTACTAGGACTATATATCTATATAACATAGTGTATGACACTGTCAGGGCTCCTAGGACTATATATCTATAATACATAGTGTATGACATTGTCAGCGCTCCTAGGACTATATATCTATATAACATAGTGTATGACACTGTCAGGGCTCCTAGAACTATATATCTATGTAACAAAGTGTATGACACTGTCAGGACTCCTAGGACTATATATCTATAATACATGATGTATAGCACTGTCAGTGCTCCTAGGACTATATCTATAATACATAGTATATGACACTGTCAGTGCTCCTAGGACTATATATCTATAATACATATTGTATGACACTGTCAGGGATCCTAGGACTATATATCTATATAACATATTATATGACACTGTCAGGACTACTAGGACTATATAATTATATAATATAATGTATGACACTGTCAGGGATCCTAGGACTACATATCTATATAACATAGTGTATGACACTGTCAGGACTACTAGGACTATATATCTATATAACATAGTGTATGACACTGTCAGGGCTCCTAGGACTATATATCTATAATACATAGTGTATGACATTGTCAGCGCTCCTAGGACTATATATCTATATAACATAGTGTATGACACTGTCAGGGCTCCTAGAACTATATATCTATGTAACAAAGTGTATGACACTGTCAGGACTCCTAGGACTATATATCTATAATACATGATGTATAGCACTGTCAGTGCTCCTAGGACTATATCTATAATACATAGTATATGACACTGTCAGTGCTCCTAGGACTATATATCTATAATACATAGTGTATGACACTATCAGGACTCCTAGGACTATATATCTATAATACATAGTGTATGACACTGTCAGTGCTCCTAGGACTATATATCTATAATGCATAGTGTATGACACTACCAGGACTCCTAGGACTATATATCTATAATACATAGTGTATGACACTGTCAGGACTCCTAGTACTATATATCTATTATACATAGTGTATGACTCTGTCAGGACTCCTAGGTCTATATATCTATATAACATAGTGTATGACACTGTCAGGGCTCCTAGAACTATATATCTATGTAACATAGTGTATGACACTGTCAGGACTCCTAGGACTATATATCTATAATACATGGTGTATGGCACTGTCAGGGCTCCTAGGACTATATATCTATAATACATAGTGTATGACACTGTCAGGGCTCCTAGGACTATATATCTATAATACATAGTGTATGACACTGTCAGGACTCCTAGGACTATATATCTATAATACATGGTGTATGGCACTGTCAGGGCTCCTAGGACTATATATCTATAATACATAGTGTATGACACTGTCAGGGCTCCTAGGACTATATATCTATAATACATAGTGTATGACACTGTCAAGGCTCCTAGGACTAGATGGTAGATGGTTCTACTCCTTCATTGGAGTCCAGCTGTGTTTAATTAAACTGATTGGACTTGATTAGGAGAGGCGCACACCTGTCTATATAAGACCTCACAGCTCACACTGCACGTCAGAGCAAATGAGAATCAGGAGGTCAAAGGAACTGCTCAAGGAGCTCAGAGACAGAATTGTGGCTAGGCCCAGATCTGGCCAAGGTTCCTAAGAGCACAGCGGCCTCCATAATCCTTACATGGAAGAAATTTGGGACGAGCAGAACTCTTCCTAGACCTGGCCGTCCAGCCAAACTGAACAATGGTGGGAGAAGAGCCTTGGTGAGAGAGGTAAAGAAGAACCCAAAGATGACTGTGGCCGAGCTCCAGAGATGCAGTAGGGAGATGGGAGAAAGTTCCACAAAGTCACTATCACCGCAGCCCTCCACCAGTCGGGGCTTTATGGCAGAGGGGCCCGAAGGAAGCCTCTCCTCAGTGCAAGACATATGAAAGCCAAAAAACACATGAAGGACTCCCAGACTATGAGCAATAAGATTCTCTGCTCTGATGAGACGAAGATTGAACTTTTTGGCGTTAATTCTAAGCGGTATGTGTGGAGAAAACCAGGCCCTGCTCATCACCTGCCCAATACAATCCCAACAGTGACATGGCGGTGGCAGCATCATGTTATGGTTGACAGGACGACTGGTTGTAACTGAAGGAAAGATGAATGCGGCCAAGTACAGAGAGATCCTGGAAGAAAACCTCTGCCAGAGTGCTCTGGACCTCAGACTGGGCCTTCACCTTCCAACAAGACAATGACCCTAAGCACACAGCTAAAATAACTAAGGAACAACTCTGTGACCATTCCTGACTGGCCCAGCCAGAGCCCGGACCTCAACCCAACTGAGCATCTCTGGAGAGACCTGAAAATGGCTCCACCAACGTTCACCATCCAACCTGACTGAACTGGAGAGGATCTGCAAGGAAGAATGGCCGAGGATCCCCAAATCCAGATGTGAGAAACTTGTATCATTCCCAAGAAGACTCCTGGCTGTACTAGCTCAGAAGGAAGCGGCTTCTACTCAGTACTGAGCAAAGGCTCCGAATACTTATGGCCATGGGAGATTTCAGTTTTTCTTTTTTAATAAATTTGCAAAAATATCTACATTTCTGTTTTTTTTTCTATCAAGATGGGGAGCTGAGTGTACATTACTGAGGAATAAAAGGAACTTTTTTGCTTTTAGCAAATGGTTGCAATGAAACAAAGAGTGAAAAATTTAAAGGGGTCTGAATACTTTCTGTACCCACTGTATGATGTATAACAGCTAATAGACAGAAGACTAATAGATCAGTAATAATAATCAGTAAGCTTATGAGAATCAGATGAATAAGTTTAAGACAGGGACAAACCACAGAGTACGGGGCATATATAGGGATTGCCAGCAGGACATGGGGCACAGAACCCCACTGAAAGATATGAGGAGAACCAAGAAGAGAATAGTCACCATTAGATTTAGCCGTCAGGAGATCATTGGAGACTTTTATGAGGGCCATTTCAGTAGAGTGTGGAAGCCAGATTGTAAGGGGTTAAGAAGAGAGTTAGCGGAGGCATAGCGGATAAGGTGGAAATAGGCCAATCATTTCAAGATTTTGGAGATGAAGGGGAGGTTAGAGACAAGTCGATAGAAGCACAGGAAGGGTCAAGGGAGGATTTCTTCAGTAGCGAGGTTATACAACATGTATGAAGGAGGAGGGAAAGATTCCAGAAGAGGGAGAGAAGTTAAATATTGTAGTAAGGTAAGTCGTGACAGCAGGAGACAGAGACTGGAGAAGGTCTGAGGGTAAAGGGTCACTACTGCAGGTCGTAGGTTGAGAAGAAGAAAGGAGCCGGGAGACTTCTTCTGTAACTGGTTCAAAAGATGAGAATGAACAGGATGATAAATAACAGTAAAGTTATTCTGTTTCACTGCATCACTGCCTCCTGAGTCATTCCTGCTGTTACCATCAAAGCCCTTCCAATCACCATCACACGGCTCAGAGTAAGAGAGGACCTCTCTCCAACTGGAAGCACCCCACGGGAACTACTACCACCACCATCCGGTAGAACAGCAGGCCCCCATTGTCAGTGTCTGGCCTAGGAGGTGTGCTGAGGTAGATTCGTTGAGGGTACTTGGCCTATCTGGTGACATAGTTACCACCACTACTACTCCCATGCTCCGCTTTCCTCCATATGGGCTGTGGCATACACACCTGAGAGATTTAATCAATGCGGCTGTAACAGACATCCTCTTACATGGGCATCGGCACCAGACTTGCAGCGCATAAATCACGTCATGGACTGAAGGTGCCGAGATACAACAATGCAAGAGGGGCAAATCACACAAGTGTCCTATTGGCAGACCAAAAGTGTTCAAGGCACATGCGTGTAGCACTTGCACACTAGAGCAAAAACACGCTCACACCTAGATGCTGTTGTGCACCCTGCTCTGACATATACCAATGGTCCTACAACAGCATACACATATAACATCGTATGTCTGAGCACTGTCCCTTAAAAGTGAATTTATGGGTGAACATCAGCGATACCAAAATATGCATCGCCAATAAACACCCATAAATATCAAGTGAAAATGATATATACAAAAAAAGAAATAAAATGAAACCAATCTCAATAGAAATACAATGATATATCTCTTATATATATTAAAATGAGCTTCTGTCTGTCTGTCTGTTCTTTATGCGCAACCAAACGACTGGACCGATCCTCACCAAATTTGGCACACATGTACATCAGGTGTCCGGGAATATTTTAGACTAGGTCTCAGCTCTCTTGGATGTACCGTTCCTGAGATACAGTATTCCCAAAAAATGACCAACATTAGCTAATAAAAGCCTGCAAGTCTTTCACTCATATTCCAACTGCCATACACACAGTCACATGTCCCTTATCAGCCAATAGAAGCTCGCAGGCACTTACTCTCCTCAGGCACACAGGTTTCCATAGCAACCAAACTATTTATGACCTGTTGTGATGATTCCACTTAAATATGGCTATAGCTCAGGGATGTGTTTTGATCTCTGGGTAGCGTGTCTCTCTCTTGGTTCCATTTGGTCTAGCTGTGCGTGGATCTGGTCCTAGGTGTATGTTGTCAGTAGTGGCAACAATGTAACAATAGGGCTTTGTACTCATCCCAGAATGGCTCCATTGAATTCCTACATAGCCCCTTGGTGATCAAATACACATGTATTGTATAGCCTAGGCTATTGGATCAGACATGGTTGATAACATATAGACGGCATTGTGTCATTCCACTTAATCCCATCTTCTTACCAAGAATCTGGACTTGAGTGCGTTAGTCAATCAGACTTGCTGTTGCCGGTGACCTCATTCTGGGTGGTGGCATAAAGGGTATATAAGATGAGGTAGGGATCAGTGGGAGAGACGCTACTATGATGAGATGCTACTATGATGAGATGCTATTATGATAAGATGCTACTATGATGAGTTGCTGGCTGGAATGCTGTGTTGATGCTGCTGCTAGGAGCCTCCACTGGTTATCCCCACATGCCAGGGCATGTGTGAGTGTTAGATTATAGAGCCACATCAAGGATATGTGTGCTAAAGTAATTATTTCACTTTTATTCCCTTTTTATTTTATGTGCTGTATATTGTAACTAGTAACTGTTAATGCTTGTATATATCTGCATATCTGTTCTGAACTGCATGTGTTAGATGTTAATACCAACCCATCTAGGGGTTAATAAATATACAAAATTTAGAAAGCTTGTCTTGTATTATCTGGTGAACCCAACACTCACTGGTGGTGAGTGTGGTTTTTATTAAAGAAGTCTCAGGTGTGGGCCAAAGCGGTGTTGGCGCACTGAGGATCTTTCACACCTGTATTAATCAATAGTAGTTCGCAGGTCCTTAAATATTCAGTCATATGACGTGTATCAGCCAATATAAGTTCACATTTAATTTACCAGGTTTCCATAACAACACAGCTATAAATAGACTGTACCTATACTGGACTCAGTAGTGTAAATAGGAATGGCTGGGCCCCAAGGGGAACATTTGACATGGGACCCCCCTGGCAACCGCCGCCCCCCTGCACAAACTGCATTCCTACACACACTATTATGCCCCATAGTGGCCCCTGCACACACTATTATGCCCCATAGTGGCCCTTGCACACAGTATTCTGCCCCATAGTGGCCCCTGCACACAGTATTATGCCCCATAGTGGTCCATTCATATAGTATTATGCACACTTCCCGCTACCTCTTCAATGTTGGACCAGATATAACGTGAACCAGGCATGCATTTCGATGCATAATGACGTTGGACTGGCCCACCAACATCTGGGACATCACCAAGAAGGCCCGAAGCCTGCTGGAGCGCAGGAGAGGTAAATAAGATTGTTTTTTATGTTCCCTCAACTCCTCAGGGCCTCCGATCATTATATTCTGGGATCTGAAAAGACCCCAGAGTATAATAATAGCAGTGTTTGTGAGGTTCACAGCCCGCAGGCCTTACTTACCGATCCCCGCTCCTGCTCACAGCCGCCTCCACAGAAGGTGAAGCGCAGGCGGCCGTGAGCAGGAGCGGGGATCGGTAAGTAAATAGGGCCTGTTACCTGCTGGTGTTACACCAACAGGTAACGGCATATTAAAAAAAAAACATCAGGGGCCCGCCGGGACCCCTAATGTCCCGGGACCTGTGGCAGCCGCTCCTGCAGCTAACCCGGTATTTACGCCACTGACTGGACTGCCATACTGGATGTCTGCATTCTTAGAAATTGAAACGTTTTTAAACTACTCATGTGCCCTGCAGCAAAACGCTTGGCTGCTGCTCGAGCTAATGAAAACTCTCAGCAGACCCAAGCCCGTCTCCAATCTAACAAGGCATTGTCAGCCACATGCACACAGCTGCACTCCATGTTTTCATAACAACCCAGCCATTTTTCTTCACTGCTGTGGGTCAGCTTTAAAGGGGTATGGCGCTGTGGATGACACTGTTACACAAGGTCACATACACACAGCTTTACTCCAGGTTTTACATAACAACCGATCACAAACTGAGATACACATGATCACATGACGCTTATGGACCAATGGAAAATCGCAGGTTCTTCAGGCTTGACATACACTTAGCTTTACACCAGGTTTCCATAGCATCCAAGCTATTTATGACCTGTATGAGACAATAGCAGTTTGCAGGTCTTTAACTATTCAGTCATGTAACGTACATCAGCCAATATAAGTTCACATTTCATTTACCAGGTTTCCATAGCAACACAGCCATAAATAGACTATACCTATACTGGACTGCCATACTGGATGTCAAGTGCAAAACTGGCCAATTCTTATGGGGCCACTACACAAACAAAAAATTAAATGTACCGTGCGAAGCCGGGTCCTTCTGCAGGTATTTATATAAAACTAACACATAAATAATGTACGTAAATTATACATCAGAATAGCAAAGCACAACCTCAATAAAACACAACATAAAGTCATAATAGACAATCACGAATGAGCATGCACATATATGAAGATACAGATGTATATACACATATAGATAGCACAAGTCTACAATACAATGACATAATAAGTCATAATGATGAGACTTGTTATATTCCTCCTATAATTGTCCATCATGGCAGAGTAATAATAATCTTCTTCCCTCAACTGTAAGTAATTTGAGGTTGATGGGGAAGTCTATTGGTGATGGCAGGATCTGCCAGTCTTGTGTCAAGATATCCTGAACCAGTTGTGAATCAAAGTTACCGATCACTCTGGTGGTTTAAGGATGACAATCAGTCCGCATAACCCTTGGTAGCCTTACTGACCCCCTGTTGCGGAAAACCCCTCTCAGTAAACCTTGTAGAGAGATCTGAGACCTACTATTCATAATGTAAGAATTGTCCGGTGGGACTGCCACATTTCAGTGGGGGAGGATGACAGCTCCCCCATTGTAAAAAACTATTGGTGACCATACTCTTACGATACACCAAAGTGCAAAGATTTCCATCTGGCTGTTTAATCAATTTCTAATCCAGGGAGGACGGGTTAACCTCTGCCGTAAAGCGGAGCCCCGGGTTGCTATGGAGCTTGAGGGCTCCAGCAAACTCCCCAATGTCAACCTTAGTACTGCGCCAAAAGATCAGAACATGATCTATGTACAGTATCTAACCCAAAGCTCAGTTGCAAACAGCTTGGATAAGATCAAGGTCTCCTCCCACCACCCGAGGTACAGGTTAGCATATTTGGGGGCCGACTCTCTATTATTATACTGCCCTATTTATTAATGATAGAGGCGTGATAAGTATTTAACCCCTTAACACATTTTCACGTACATGTACGTCAGGGAATGTGGTTAGTTACTGCATTCCCACGTACATGTACGTGACGGTGAGATCGGGGGGTGCCGATATCTATAATCTGCAGCCATTGACCCCAGGCTGCCTGGAGCCCCCAGTACCTGGTTGATCCTGCCGTGACCTCTGGAGATTAGTCTATGCATCTGCATAGGCTAACTCCCTGTGTAGACTGCAATACACGTGTATTGCAGTATATAGTGCTGATCACTGCATCGCTGCTTCAGGTCTCCTAGTGGGACATCATTAAAATGTAAAAAAAAAAAGTTAAAAAAAAAATAAGTGAAGTGTATGAAAAAATAAAATAAATTAATTACTCAAGCAAAGAAATAATGATTTTTCGCCATCTCATCTTAAAAATATGCTATAAAAAGTGATCAAAAATTCATATGTACCCCAAAACAGTATCAGCAAAAAGCACAGTCGTCCCGCAAAAAATAAATAAGCCCTCAACCAACTCTGTCAACCGAAAAAAAAAAATGCTGCACATCTCAGAAGATGGCGATGCAAGAATAATTGATTTCTTTCCACAAATGGTTTTTTTCTTCTACAAAACAACGCATAAAAAACAATATAAATGAGGTATCGCTGTAATCGTACCGACCCACAGAATAAAGGTAACAGGTTATTTATGCTGTACGCTGCATGGCCAAAAAAATTAAAAGATAAAAATTAATACCAGAATTGTTGTTTTTTTTTTTTTAATCCACCAAGAAAGAGTTAATAAAATGTATTCAATAAGTTGTAGGCACCCAGACATGTTGTCATTACACAATACAACTCATCCCACAAAAAAACAAGCCCTCATATGGCGACATCACCAGAAAAATAAAGAAAATATAGTATTGTACAATGTATTGTACAATGTGAAGACAAAAATCACCAAAAATCGCCAAATCATTAGAATAAAACTGTCTGTGGCAGGAGGGGAATGTATAAGCGGTGCGAGCGGATATCAGGGGACACCCCAGATTTACAGCTTACAAGGGAAAAGACACCAGAAGTGACCCCCACAGTGACCCCCCAATCATAGGAGCTACTGGGGATATAGAAGGGAGTTTGGTATACCCCATGTCCTTCGCACAGCTTACATATTCACTCTTCACCCTCCGCTGTGCAGTCACGTCTGGGATACTAAAGCTCACTGCACCCCTGATAGATTCCTTAAGGGGGGCACTTTTCACAATGGGGTCACTCCTTTGGGGATTTCACTTTACTGGTACTTTAGAGGCAAACATGACATGGCGTCCAGATCCCAAACATCTAAATATATACGTCAAAAGCCACACAGCGCTCCTTCATATCTGCCCCCTGCTGTGTGCCCAAACTGAAGATTATACCCACATGTATATACTGCTGTTTGGGTACATGTATGACACTGGTGTACTCGGGATAATGTACTTACTGCCATATGTGGTATATACTGCTGTTTGGTGTACATGTATGACACTGGTGTACCCGGGATAATGTACTTACTGCCATATGTGGTATATACTGCTGTTTGGGTACATGTATGACACTGGTGTACCCGGGATAATGTACTTACTGCCATATGTGGTATATACTGCTGTTTGGGTACATGTATGACACTGGTGTACCCGGGATAATGTACTTACTGTCATATGTGGTATATACTGCTGTTTGGGTACATGTATGACACTGGTGTACCCGGGATAATGTACTTACTGCCATATGTGGTATATACTGCTGTTTGGTGTACATGTATGACACTGGTGTACCCGGGATAATGTACTTACTGTCATGTGTGGTATATACTGCTGTTTGGGTACATGTATGACACTGGTGTACCCGGGATAATGTACTTACTGCCATATGTGGTATATACTGCTGTTTGGGTACATGTATGACACTGGTGTACCCGGGATAATGTACTTACTGCCATATGTGGTATATACTGCTGTTTGGGCACATGTATGACACTGGTGTACCCGGGATAATGTACTTACTGCCATATGTGGTATATACTGCTGTTTGGGCACATGTATGACACTGGTGTACCCGGGATAATGTGCTTACTGCCATATGTGGTATATACTGCTGTTTGGTGTACATGTATGACACTGGTGTACCCGGGATAACGTACTTACTGCCATATGTGGTATATACCGCTGTTTGGGTACATGTATGACACTGGTGTATTGGGGATAATGTACTTACTGTCATATGTGGTATATACTGCTGTTTGGGTACATGTATGACACTGGTGTACCCGGGATAATGTACTTACTGTCATATGTGGTATATACTGCTGTTTGGGTACATGTATGACACTGGTGTACCCGGGATAATGTACTTACTGTCATATGTGGTATATACTGCTGTTTGGGCACATGTATGACACTGGTGTACCCGGGATAATGTACTTACTGCCATATGTGGTATATACTGCTGTTTGGGCACATGTATGACACTGGTGTACCCGGGATAATGTGCTTACTGCCATATGTGGTATATACTGCTGTTTGGTGTACATGTATGACACTGGTGTACCCGGGATAACGTACTTACTGCCATATGTGGTTTATACCGCTGTTTGGGTACATGTATGACACTGGTGTATTGGGGATAATGTACTTACTGTCATATGTGGTATATACTGCTGTTTGGGTACATGTATGACACTGGTGTACCCGGGATAATGTACTTACTGCCATATGTGGTATATACTGCTGTTTGGGTACATGTATGTCACTGGTGTACTGGGGAGAATGTACTTACTGCCATATGTGGTATATACTGCTGTTTGGGTACATGTATGACACTGGTGTACCCGGGATAATGTACTTACTGCCATATGTGGTATATACTGCTGTTTGGGTACATGTATAGTAGTATAATGTTGTACCGTGTTAGCCATTGAAAGTAGTGGAAGAGTGAAGAAATCAGGCGATACCTTTTAGAGGCTAACTGAGTATATTTATAAGTAAGCTTTCAGGAGTACTTGCTCCCTTCATCAGACATGGTGTGATACAAGAACTGAAAATTAACAGATTTTTATACACATGGTTTTCAAAGCATTTTAGAGTCCTTAAAAAAATTGCAATCTAAGTAGAGAAGTTATTTACAACAGGTCAAAAAAAAAAAAAAAAAAAAAAAAAAAACAGTCTGGAAACTTGTGGTGCGTGACGGAGGGATCAGTAATTCTTGCTGTTATCTGTTTGCTATCAGGAGGTGATTTGTGACCCTCACAGGTCACACATAGTGTGATTTGAAGCTGGCATGAATATTGAGTTCAGTTCATGGTTCAAACATAGTGTGACATGAAGCTGGCATGAATATTAAGTCCAAATTGCAGAGTTTGAAATTTTTGCATAAATTTATACTCCATTTGTTTTCTTTTCTCCTGTGTCTTAAAATGTCCCATTAAAACCACAACCCGCAAATCTTCAATAGAGTGGTTTTCTCCGGAGAAATGTGCGGCCACTGGGAGATCGGTTCTGCTGTTATTAATGGTGGATCTGTGTGAGTTCATTCGTTGACTGAGTCTCTGCCCTGTTTCCCCCACATAGAGGCCTGTGGTGGGACATTGCACACACATTATGAGGTACACCACATTGGAAGACCTGCAGGAGAATGTCCCCCTAATTCTGTGCACCTGTTGTGACTGTGGGATAGGTACACTGTCAGCGGTGTGGATGTGCTTGCAGGTCATGCACCTTTTATGTAGGCAAGGTGAGGTGCCATTTTCAGTTGGGGCCTTCAGGGCACCCCGGACGATAATGCGCCTCAGGTTTGGTGGTTGTCGAAAGGAGAGGAGAGGGGGGACTGGAAATATGTCCTTGAGTCTGTTGTCCCTATGTAGCACAGGTTGGAGCTCCTTGGCAATCCTTCGTAGGATCTCCAGCTGTGGGTTGTAGGTGACAACTAGGGGCACTCGGGCTTCTTTCTGGGTCTCTCTATATGTGAGCAGACTGTCTCTGTTAATGGCTGCTGCTTTGTTTAATTGGTTGTCTGTCACTTTTGGTTTGTATCCCAATCTGAGAAATTTCGTCCTCAGATCCAGGAGGTGCTTGTCCAGGTCTGTTTTGTCGGAGCAAATACGATTGTATCGTATAGCCTGGCTGTAGATTATAGATTGTCTTGTGTGCTTGGGGTGGAAGCTGTCGTTTCTCAGGTAGGCCGTTCTGTCTGTGGGTTTGTGGTATATCGATGTGAGTAGCCGGTGGTCTTTAATGTATATTGTGGTATCCAGAAAGTGAATTTCACTCCCTGAATAGCTAAGTTTAAGGTTGATGGTCGGGTGAAAGTCATTGAAGTCATTATGGAATTGAAGTAGGGCCTCCTCACCTGCAGTCCAGATGACAAGGATATCATCGATATAACGAAGGTAAATCATAGGTTTGGTGGCGCATGTTGATAAATATGTTCCTTCCATTTCTGCCATAAAGAGATTTGCATATTGGGGTGCACATCTGGTCCCCATTGAAGTTCCCATTCGCTGTAGATATAGATCCTCTCCAAAGGTAAAATGGTTGTGGCTAAGGATGAATTGTATGAGCTGCGTTACTGGTTCTGTTGGGAGGTTTTGTTTTGCCAGGTGTACCCGACATGCTGCAACTCCATCCTTGTGGGGAATGTTAGTATACAGGGATTCCACATCCATGGTGGCCAAAATGGTACCCTCAGGTAGAGGGCCCAGGGCATTCAGTTTGTTAAGAAGGTCAGTGGTGTCCTGGATATAGCTTGGAGTATCCCTGACAAGGGGTTTTAGGAGATTTTCCACCCAACCTGAGATGTTTTCTGTCAGTGTCCCAATGCCAGAAATGATAGGCCTCCCAGGGTTGCCATCTTTGTGTATCTTTGGGAGCATATAGAAGCAGCCCGGCCTGGGATCTTGGGGGGATAAGTCCTTTTACCTGATTCTGGATCTGGACTGGAAACTCCTTGATCATACTCTTTAGTTCTTTCATATAGGCCTCTGTGGGATCACTTCCAAGTTTGGAGTAATGGATGGGATTTGACAGTTGCCTGTTTGCTTCCTGGATATAGTCTGAGGTATTCATTATGACTATTGCGCCCCCTTTGTCAGCTGGTTTTATTATTATATCTTGATTTTCTTTCAGTGATGTAATAGCCTTCTGTTCCTGCAGGGTTAGGTTATGCACCTGTTTCTTTTGTTTCTCTAGGATTTCTGATTTTACTTTGCTTCTGAAACGGTCAATATATTTATCCAGTGCTGCATTAGCTCCAGGGCGTGGGGTCCAGGTAGATTTTTTGGTAGGATTCCTTATGGGCTGTTCCATCTCAGAGTCACTGCTGTATGGAGGGTCTTTGTCATAAAAATATTCCCTTAATCTCATTTTTCTGAAAAACTCCTCCATATCATTGCAGAGTTGGATATGGTCAGTGTGTGCCGAGGGGCAGAAGGAGAGACCTTTGGAGAGAACTGACATTTCGTGTTTGTTTGGCTCATAAGAGGAAAGATTCACAACACAGCTTTGCTGAGCTGGGCTAGTACTTGCGGTTGTAGTAATGAGGCCTTTTTGTCTCAGTCTGTGGAGCTTTTTCTTTTTGGGTACATGTATGACACTGGTGTACCCGGGATAATGTACTTACTGCCATATGTGGTATATACTGCTGTTTGGGTACATGTATGTCACTGGTGTACCGGGGATAATGTACTTACTGCCATATGTGGTATATACTGCTGTTTGGGTACATGTATGACACTGGTGTGCCCGGGATAATGTACTTACTGCCATATGTGGTATATACTGCTGTTCGGGTACATGTATGACACTGGTGTACCCGGGATAATGTACTTACTGCCATATGTGGTATATACTGCTGTTTGGGTACATGTATGACACTGGTGTACCCGGGATAATGTACTTACTGCCATATATACTGCTGTTTGGGTACATGTATGACACTGGTGTACCCAGGATAATGTACTTACTGCCATATGTGGTATATACTGCTGTTTGGGTACATGTATGACACTGGTGTACCCGGGATAATGTACTTACTGCCATATGTGGTATATACTGCTGTTTGGGTACATGTATGACACCGGTGTACCCGGGATAATGTACTTACTGTCATATGTGGTATATACTGCTGTTTGATGTACATGTATGACACTGGTGTACCCGGGATAACGTACTTACTGCCATATGTGGTATATACTGCTGTTTGGGTACATGTATGACACCGGTGTACCCGGGATAATGTACTTACTGCCATATGTGGTATATACCGCTGTTTGGGTACATGTATGACACTGGTGTATTGGGGATAATGTACTTACTGTCATATGTGGTATATACTGCTGTTTGGGTACATGTATGACACTGGTGTACCCGGGATAATGTACTTACTGCCATATGTGGTATATACTGCTGTTTGGGTACATGTATGTCACTGGTGTACTGGGGATAATGTACTTACTGCCATATGTGGTATATACTGCTGTTTGGGTACATGTATGACACTGGTGTACCCGGGATAATGTACTTACTGCCATATGTGGTATATACTGCTGTTTGGGTACATGTATGACACTGGTGTACCCGGGATAATGTACTTACTGCCATATGTGGTATATACTGCTGTTTGGGTACATGTACGTCACTGGTGTACTGGGGATAATGTACTTACTTCCATATGTGGTATATACTGCTGTTTGGGTACATGTATGACACCGGTGTACCCGGGATAATGTACTTACTGCCATATGTGGTATATACTGGTGTTCGGGTACATGTATGACACTGGTGTACCCGGGATAATGTACTTACTGCCATATGTGGTATATACTGCTGTTTGGTGTACATGTATGACACTGGTGTACCCGGGATAATGTACTTAATGTCATGTGTGGTATATACTGCTGTTTGGGTACATGTATGACACTGGTGTACCCGGGATAATGTACTTACTTCTATATGTGGTATCTACTGCTGTTTGGGCACATGTATGACACCGGTGTACCCGGGATAATGTACTTACTGCCATATGTGGTATATACTGCTGTTTGGGTACATGTATGACACTGGTGTACCCGGGATAATGTACTTACTGCCATATGTGGTATATACTGCTGTTTGGTGTACATGTATGACACTGGTGTACCCGGGATAATGTACTTACTGTCATGTGTGGTATATACTGCTGTTTGGGTACATGTATGACACTGGTGTACCCGGGATAATGTACTTACTGCCATATGTGGTATATACTGCTGTTTGGGTACATGTATGACACTGGTGTACCCGGGATAATGTACTTACTGTCATATGTGGTATATACTGCTGTTTGGGTACATGTATGACACTGGTGTACCCGGGATAATGTACTTACTGCCATATGTGGTATATACTGCTGTTTGGGCACATGTATGACACTGGTGTACCCGGGATAATGTACTTACTGCCATATGTGGTATATACTGCTGTTTAGGCACATGTATGACACTGGTGTACCCGGGATAATGTGCTTACTGCCATATGTGGTATATACTGCTGTTTGGTGTACATGTATGACACTGGTGTACCCGGGATAACGTACTTACTGCCATATGTGGTATATACCGCTGTTTGGGTACATGTATGACACTGGTGTATTGGGGATAATGTACTTACTGTCATATGTGGTATATACTGCTGTTTGGGTACATGTATGACACTGGTGTACCCGGGATAATGTACTTACTGTCATATGTGGTATATACTGCTGTTTGGGTACATGTATGACACTGGTGTACCCGGGATAATGTACTTACTGTCATATGTGGTATATACTGCTGTTTGGGCACATGTATGACACTGGTGTACCCGGGATAATGTACTTACTGCCATATGTGGTATATACTGCTGTTTGGGCACATGTATGACACTGGTGTACCCGGGATAATGTGCTTACTGCCATATGTGGTATATACTGCTGTTTGGTGTACATGTATGACACTGGTGTACCCGGGATAACATACTTACTGCCATATGTGGTTTATACCGCTGTTTGGGTACATGTATGACACTGGTGTATTGGGGATAATGTACTTACTGTCATATGTGGTATATACTGCTGTTTGGGTACATGTATGACACTGGTGTACCCGGGATAATGTACTTACTGCCATATGTGGTATATACTGCTGTTTGGGTACATGTATGTCACTGGTGTACTGGGGAGAATGTACTTACTGCCATATGTGGTATATACTGCTGTTTGGGTACATGTATGACACTGGTGTACCCGGGATAATGTACTTACTGCCATATGTGGTATATACTGCTGTTTGGGTACATGTATGACACTGGTGTACCCGGGATAATGTACTTACTGCCATATGTGGTATATACTGCTGTTTGGGTACATGTATGTCACTGGTGTACCGGGGATAATGTACTTACTGCCATATGTGGTATATACTGCTGTTTGGGTACATGTATGACACTGGTGTGCCCGGGATAATGTACTTACTGCCATATGTGGTATATACTGCTGTTCGGGTACATGTATGACACTGGTGTACCCGGGATAATGTACTTACTGCCATATGTGGTATATACTGCTGTTTGGGTACATGTATGACACTGGTGTACCCGGGATAATGTACTTACTGCCATATGTGGTATATGCTGCTGTTTGGGTACATGTATGACACTGGTGTACCCAGGATAATGTACTTACTGCCATATGTGGTATATACTGCTGTTTGGGTACATGTATGACACTGGTGTACCTGGGATAATGTACTTACTGCCATATGTGGTATATACTGCTGTTCGGGTACATGTATGACACTGGTGTACCCGGGATAATGTACTTACTGCCATATGTGGTATATACTGC
Organism: Leptodactylus fallax; assembly: GCA_947044405.1. Taxonomy (NCBI): domain Eukaryota; kingdom Metazoa; phylum Chordata; class Amphibia; order Anura; family Leptodactylidae; genus Leptodactylus; species Leptodactylus fallax. The sequence continues at coordinate 203,804 of CAMRHE010000881.1, forward strand.
TGTTTGGGTACATGTATGACACTGGTGTACCCGGGATAATGTACTTACTGCCATATGTGGTATATGCTGCTGTTTGGGTACATGTATGACACTGGTGTACCCAGGATAATGTACTTACTGCCATATGTGGTATATACTGCTGTTTGGGTACATGTATGACACTGGTGTACCTGGGATAATGTACTTACTGCCATATGTGGTATATACTGCTGTTTGGGTACATGTATGACACCGGTGTACCCGGGATAATGTACTTACTGCCATATGTGGTATATACCGCTGTTTGGGTACATGTATGACACTGGTGTATTGGGGATAATGTACTTACTGTCATATGTGGTATATACTGCTGTTTGGGTACATGTATGACACTGGTGTACCCGGGATAATGTACTTACTGCCATATGTGGTATATACTGCTGTTTGGGTACATGTATGTCACTGGTGTACTGGGGATAATGTACTTACTGCCATATGTGGTATATACTGCTGTTTGGGTACATGTATGACACTGGTGTACCCGGGATAATGTACTTACTGCCATATGTGGTATATACTGCTGTTTGGGTACATGTATGACACTGGTGTACCCGGGATAATGTACTTACTGCCATATGTGGTATATACTGCTGTTTGGGTACATGTACGTCACTGGTGTACTGGGGATAATGTACTTACTTCCATATGTGGTATATACTGCTGTTTGGGTACATGTATGACACCGGTGTACCCGGGATAATGTACTTACTGCCATATGTGGTATATACTGGTGTTCGGGTACATGTATGACACTGGTGTACCCGGGATAATGTACTTACTGCCATATGTGGTATATACTGCTGTTTGGGTACATGTATGACACTGGCGTACGCAGGATAATGTACTTACTGCCATATGTGGTATATACTGCTGTTTGGGTACATGTATGACACTGGTGTACCCGGGATAATGTACTTACTGCCATATGTGGTATATACTGCTGTTTGGGTACATGTATGACACTGGTGTACCCAGGATAATGTACTTACTGCCATATGTGGTATATACTGCTGTTTGGGTACATGTATGACACCGGTGTAACCAGGATAATGTACTTACTGCCATATGTGGTATATACTGCTGTTTGGGTACATGTATGACACTGGTGTACCCCGGATAACGTACTTACTGCCATATGTGGTATATACTGCTGTTTGGGTACATGTATGACACTGGTGTACCTGGGATAATGTACTTACTGCCATATGTGGTATATACTGCTGTTTGGGTACATGTATGACACTGGTGTACCCGGGATAATGTACTTACTGTTTGGGCACAGAAGGGAAGGAAAGCTATATTGGTTTTTGGAGCACAGATTTAGATGGTTTGGTTTTTGGACACCATTACACTATTGCAGAACCCTAAATGCACTCTTGGGCTCAAAATGATAATACCACTTGATAAATTCCTTGAGGGGTGTAGTTTCTAAAATGGGGTCACTTTTGAATGGTTCCCACTGTATTGGTACTTTAGGGGCTCTGCGAATACGACATGGCACCTGAAAACTATTCCAGCAAAATCCACCCCCCAAAAGCCAAATAGCGCTCCTTCCATTCTGAGCCCTGCCATTTACCCATACAGCAGATTATGACCACATATGGGGCCTTTCCGTGTTTAGGAAAAATTGTGTAACAAACTTTGGCGAGCTTATTCTCCTTTGTCCTCTTGTGAAAATAAAAAATTTGGGACTAAATTGATGTTTTATTGGAAAAAAGTAATTTTCCATTTTCACAAGATCACCCTCCTTGAAGAAGAATTGGACAAGATGCTTTTGACGGTCCCGGAACAAAGAAATCCGAACCTCATCTGCTAGCAGATTCCACTAGTCTAGAACCTAAGAGCTCTGCCTTACTCTTGGCCAGATCTAAGGTGTGGTTCGTGCGAGGTAGATGGTTCATGACCACATGCTTCTTTTTCTTCCTCAGTGGAATCGAGTGAGATTGTTTCTGGTGCTTTTGAAACTGGCAATTTTTCTGAATGAGCTACTGGGCGTATCGCAGATGGAATATTTGGATACTGTAAAGTCCACTTCTTTTTATTTGAAATTCCTTTCCCAATTGGATGCACCATGCAGAAGTAGCAATTGGCAGTATGGTCAGTTGGCTCTCTCCAGACCATTGGCACTGCAAAAGGCAAAGATTGTCTTTTCCCGTTCAACCACTGTGTGAGGTTTGATGAACATCTATAACAGCATGTGTGTAGAGCCCAACTCTTGTCCTGATCTCCTATTTTGCAGTTGAAATACAGGTGGTAGACTTTCTTAACCATGGGAATCAAACTTCGCTTTTGTGATGCAAAAGTCACTTTGCCACATATATAGCAGAAATGATCTGCTTTATTAATGCAAGTCCCAGGCATCGCTGAACGTATATAGACTGAACGATGTAAGCCGAAGTGTAACAAGTGCTGGATGGCTGATAGAGGGAAAATATATAAAGTTGGGTCACCTGTCTGCGAGTACATCCTAAAGCCGCGTCTAGCAGTCAACGTTCTGTCACTAAGAGGTACACTACCCAAAAGAGCCTTTTTATAGGGCAGTGAGGGAAGCTATTCTATGCCCTCTCTTGGTCAGACCACACCTGTAATCATTTACATCTTGCCTGAGACAGAACAGCAGGACGAGTTTTACAGCAATCCGACATTTCCATCTGGGTGTGGTATTTTTTTCTCAATTAGTGTACTGTAATTCTAATAATAAATAAAAAGATAGTGAGAAAGCCTTCTACTACTAGTAAGTGCTGAGAATGACAATAACTCTGATCCTCCTGAGGTCACTTGTACATGCCAGTGCATGTAAATCATAAGGTCTTTGCTGGATTTGAGCTTTTTGCTTGCAGAGGATTTGAGTTCTCAGGAGCTGCGCTCCTGCACTCTGTGGTTGTTGCTGCTAATGAGCCATTAATGTGCTTCCCTCTGACAGTGACTAAGCTCACGAATTATAAGATACAGAAATTTCAAGTCACTTCAGGGCTGTTGTGTATCTGAAGACACACCTGTCACCTCCCAGCCCAGAAACCTATAAACTCAACACCCCTCACCCAAATGTTCAGAAGCTGTGACCAGAGGCGAGCAGACAACCAGCAGCATGACAGGTACTCACCTCAACCTTATAGATGGGGAAGAATGCGGGGCATTGACCTTTGTAGTAGAAAGTCACAAGATCCTAATATTACATGGATCACATACATCTTTCTATTGGGAGCTAGTCTGAAATAAAGGATTAAGACTTATCCTAATATTCCATGGCCATCTTATATATCTCTTAATACTTGCTGTACCTGGCTATTTTATAGGTCTATCTTTTGGGAGCTATTCTTAAATATAGGATTAAGGCTTATGCTAATATTACATGGCTGTCTTATATATCTCTGTATTACTAACTAGTCTTAGATAGAGGATTAGATCTTACTCTCATACTACTGTATCTGGCTATTTTATATACATCTGTCTATTGGGAGCTAGTCTGAAATGAAGGGTTAAGACTTATCCTAATATTCCATGGCTATCTTATATATCTTGTTTTGTTTTGTTTTGTTTGTTTGAGTTGGAAGGGACTTCAAGGGCCATCGAGTCCAACCCCCTGCAAAAGCAGGAATTCCTAGATCATCCCAGCTATATACCTATCCAGATTCTGCTTGAAGATTTCAATTGATGAAGAACTCACCACCTCCCGTGGCAGCCTATTCCACTCCCTCACTACCCTTACTGTTAGAAAGTTTTTCCTCATGTCTAATCTGAATCTCCTTCCCCTTAGTTTCATCCCATTACTTCTCGTGCTTCCTTCTGCTAATGAGAATAGGGTAGATCCCTCTGCACTGTGACAACTTTTCAGATATTTAAATACCGCTATTAAGTCTCCCCTTAGCCTTCTCTTCTGCAAACTAAGCAGTCCCAATTCTTTTAGCCTTTCTTCGTAGGACATGGTTTGTAGACCTTCCACCATTTTGGTTGCTCTTCTCTGGACCTGCTCCAATAAATCGATGTCTTTCTTAAACTGGGGCGCCCAGAACTGTACACAGTATTCCAGGTGGGGTCTGACCAGGGCAGAGTACAGCGGAATAATTACCTCTCTTGATCTAGCTTCAATGCTCGTCTTGATACATCCTAGAATTTTATTAGCCTTTTTAGCCACCGCACCGCACTGTTGACTCATGTTGAGTTTGCGATCTATTATTATGCCCAGATCCTTTTCCCCTGTACTCTCACTTAGTTCTATTCCTCCCATACTATATATGCTTCTTGCATTTCTGTTACCCAGATGTAGAACTTTGCATTTGTCCCTGTTGAATACCATTTTGTTCACCTCAGCCCATTGTTCCAGTGTGTCTAAGTCCTTTTGGATGCACTCTCTCTCCTCTCTATTGTTGGCTATTCCTCCTATCTTTGTATCATCTGCAAATTTTATTAGTTCCCCATTAATCCCATCATCCAGATCATTTATAAAAATATTAAAAAGTACTGGGTCCAGGACAGAGCCCTGCGGCACCCCGCTTTTTACTTTCTTCCAGTTTTATGTATAGCCATTTAGAATTACTCGTTGTGCCCGATCATTAAGCCAGTTGTAAACCCACCTCACTGATATTTTATCAAAGCCATACTTGATCATTTTTTCAATAAGAATGTTATGTGATACTTTATCAAAGGCCTTACTAAAGTCAAGATATACTATGTCCACTGCATTCCCCTGGTCCAACCATTCAGTGACTTTATTATAGAAGGAAATAAGATTAGTCTGACAAGATTTATTAGGCATAAATCCGTGCTGGCTCTGATTAATTAAAGCCTTCCCATCCAGGTACCGGCCTATAATTTCCTGGGTCGTCCCTATTCCCCTTTTTGTAGATGGGGACCACATTTGCCCTTTTCCAATCTAGAGTGACCACTCCTGTTTCCCATGACTTATTAAAGATTATTGCAAGGGGTTCTGTTATTTCCTCTGCTAATTCTTTTAAAACTCTAGGGTGTAAATCATCCGGTCCTGGGGACTTGGTTTCCTTAATCTTAGCTAAATGTTCTCTTACCAAACCTTCACTTATAATCAGCTTGGAGTCCTCATTCCCCTCATCACTATCACCATTAATGTTGATATTTCCATCCATTTCTTGGGAGAAGACGGATACAAAATATGAATTTAGTAACTCCACCTGCTGATCCACCATGTTAACTTTTTCACTCTTTTCGTTCTTCAGGACTCCAATGGTTTCCTTCACTTTTCTTTTGCTCTTAACATATCCCCAAAAACCTTTTACCTTACTCTTAACTTCTTTTGCAAGCTTCAATTCGTATTCAGCCTTAGCTTTTTTAATGCTTATCTTGCAGAGTCTGCAAACTGCTGTATACTCTCCCTTAGATATAGCTCCCATCTTCCACTTGTTGTATGTTTCCTTTTTCTTTTTTAGTAGGTTATGTAATTTTTTGGTCATCCATCCTGGAGTTTTTAGGTGATTCCCATTTTTCTTGCTTCTAGGTATTGTTAGTTCCTGTGCATTAATGATTTCCCTACGGAAAATTTCCCACCCCTCATGTGCATTTTTGTGCTTAAGTATTTTTCGCCATGGAATTCTACTAACCCTTACCTTTAGGCCCCTAAAATCTGCCCTACTAAAATTGAGCCTTCTAGTCTTTGTCTTCTCAGGTCTTCTTCTTCTTACAACCCCAAACTCGAGTATAGCATGGTCGCTGAATCCCAATGTCCCTGCTACCCTTAATTCCTTAACCATGTCCTCCTTATTAGTTAAAACTAGGTCCAGAATGGATGTTCCTCTCGTGTTTTTTTCTACTAACTGGGCAATGAAGTTGTCTGCTAGAGAGGATAAAAATTTGATAGAGCTTTTACTCGTAGCTGTGTGAGTTTCCCAATGAATATCTGGGTAATTAAAGTCTCCCATGATAACAATTTCAAATTTCTTCGAAAGCGTGGTCATTTGCTGTGAAAAAATCTCATCCCTGTCTTCTGTCTGTCCTGGTGGTCTATAATAAACACCTATTATGATGTCCTTATCATTGTTTTTCCCCTGAATTGTTACCCAAATATTTTCCAATAAGTTATCATTTTGTAAAACTGTGATTTCCGTGGAAATGTGATCTTTTTTAACATACAATGCAACTCCTCCCCCTCTTTTATTAGTTCTATTTTTTTTTAATAAGTTGTATCCTTCCATCTGTATATTCCAATCATGCTTATCGTTCCACCAAGTTTCTGTAATACCAATGACATCATATTTTTCCTTCTGTATTATCAGCTCTAATTCTCCCTGTTTATTTCCCAAGCTTTGCGCGTTTGTGTAAAAACATTTCAGATTGCGCTCTGGTACTTCCTTTTTCTTAATTTCCTTCTGAGTATCCTGTCTTAGGTCCTCATTACCACATCTAGTAACCTTGTTTAGTATATCCTTTAGCTGCATGTTATTGTCTTTCTTTTTACTTCCCATCCCCTCCTCTTCTAGTTTAAAGCCCTCCTGATAAGTGTGGCAAGTCTTCTGGCAAATATGTGTTTCCCAGGCTTTGTGAGATGTATCCCGTCTCTAGCAAGGAGTCCATCATAGAGGTAATTCACTCCATGGTCCAGAAATCCAAAACCTTGCTCTCTACACCACTGCCGAAGCCAATTGTTCACCTCTAGTATTTTATTCCATCTCCTGATACCATAACCATCAACTGGGAGAATTGATGAGAATACTACCTGCGCATCCAGTTCCTTCACTTTCTTTCCTAGATTTTCAAAGTCTTTACGAATAGTTGGTAAATCATTTTTAGCCGTGTCGTTTGTACCCACATGTAACAACAAAAATGGGTAGTTATCCTTGGAGCTGAAGAGGCATGGAATCCTATCGGCCACGTCCCTAACTTTTGCTCCTGGGAGGCAGCATACTTCTCGTGCAGTTATATCTGGCCTGCAGACGGCTGCCTCTGTGCCCCTTAGCAGTGAGTCGCCCATAACCACTACTCTTCTTTTTTTCCTCGCTACGCTATTTCTTGTTGCTCCCTCTTGTCTCTGGGTGACTTTTGTTTCTTCTTTTGCTGATAGATTATTCTTATCGTTTTCATCAGTCTGCATAAGAGTTTCATATCGGTTACCTAGCTGTGTAAGTGGTGATGGCCTTGTGATCCTTTTGCATCTCTTGGTCACCTGTATCCATTTATCTGCCTCTGTAGGTTCACTCAAGTATTCTTCCCTTACTATATTTAGGAGGTTTGCTTCAGCCTCCACCACTGTAGGCTCTCTCATACTTTCTTCCCTTACTATATTCAAGAGGCTTGCTTCTGCTTCATCAATAAAAACCTCACTTTTTTTGATGCCTCTCAACGTCTCTATTCTTTCTTCCAACCTCTGCACTTTATCTTCTAAAAGGGCCACTAGTTTGCATTTCATACAGGTGAAGTTGGCTTTATGATCAGGCAAATCTGTAAACATATAGCATATGCTGCAGCTTACCATGTGAGTTTTCTCCTCTTCCATATTCCTCTCTTCTGGCCGTGCTGGGCCGCTACTCACCGCCGTGAAGCTCACTCCTGGCCCCACTGGGCTGCTGCTCGCCGCTATGAAAAGCCCCCGGGACACAGCGGTCTACCCTCCGCACGCTGCAACGCTGACTCCTGCTCACAGCTGACTCACGCTCACAGCTGACCAGCGGGCACGGCGGGCTGCTCCCCGGGTGGCGGTCTGGGTGTCCGTCCCTCCTTCCCTTGTAGGGCGTCTCCGCTCTTCCTCTTGCCGCCCGGCAGTAGGCCGGCAGCTCTCTCCTGGCCACACTGGGCCGCTGCTGGGCCTCTGCTCACCGCTGTGCAAAGCACCGCTCACAGCTCACAGCTGACTCCTCCCGCTCACGTGACTCACTCTCCAATCTCGTGACTTACTTCTCTCTTAATACTTACTGTATCTGGCTATTTTATAGGTCTGTTTTTTGGGAGCTATTCTTAAATATAGGGTTAAAGTTTATCCTAATATTATTTTTTCTCACACAGATGTATCAGCCACAAAATAAACGTTTATTGCTTTAAAAAACATTTGGTTCACAAATTCCACAATTTGCATAATATGGCCGCTCCTCATTGAAAGTGAATGGTGTCTGCACTATGGAAATTGGCAAAGAGCAAAGTGAAAGTTTGATAAAATTATATGAATGTTCCCTTGGTGGCTGCTACATCTGTATATCTCTTATCAGTAACTAGTCTTAGATATAGCAGTAACTCTTACACTGATATTACATGGCTGTCTTATATGTATGTCGGCATTGGGAACTAGTGTTAAACATAAGGTTAAGCCTTACTCTAATATTACATGGCCATCTCGTATGTTGGTAGGAGATTCTAATAGATCTTTAGAACGTATATTTAGCATTGTCAATAAATTTCAATTTGGTTTAAAGATTAATTGGTCCATATCAATTTCAACGCCCTTGGATGATGGGTTGGGAGACAATGGGAAAGAATTGAGAACCTTACCTTCAGAGGAAAGTTTTAAGTATCCAGGGGCCTAAGTGTGTAAAGATGTCAGAGAATATAGTCAGCTGAACATTGAACCTTTGATAAAAATAATAAAGCTCAAAATGAAGAATTGGAATAGACATCCATTGAGCAGAGGAGAGAGAAGGGCACTTATAAATGATTCTGCCCCTCAGATATTGTATACAATCACTTATCTGGCCAGACAAATCATTGCATCTAGATTCTCTTCTCACTCATTGTATTTGGAAGGGTCATAAACCTTTGGTGGTTTAGCGGTTCCTAAAATGAGATGTTATCTTGTAGCTGCACAGTAAAAAATCTAGAATGGTAAAGACTGTACTACAATAATACCTTCTTATAGCCTACAAGAATAATATCCACATATACTTTAGACCAATAATACATCTATATACTCTATATCAATAATATCTCCATGTACTATACCCCAACAATATCTTAATATAGTCTACACCAATAATACCCCATTTACTTTGCACAGATAATACCTTCCTATAGTCTACACTAGAGATGAGCGAACTGATTTTGTATTGAGCCGGATCTGACCCGCATTTTCCAAAAGTTGCGTCTTGGGTCAACTGAAATGGCCATGAAAATACAGAGAAGAAGGATCACATGTGCTCTGTGATGTTGGCTGGCTTCTGCTACAGATAGCTGATGGTATGAGTGTCAGGTGGAGACCTTACAGTGCTGATGTCACAGACACAATATAAGAATTTAGCAGACAAAAACAGAGCCATTTTGGGATGTGTTTATGCGGAGAGAAACTTGTGCTGTCTTCATGTCTTCATCACTGCATTAGTGGAAGAAGTGGAGAAGTTTATAGCATTATAGGAGGAGGACTAGTGAAGCAAAGTTTATAGAAAAGTTTAGCTAGATTCAATTACTTTTATGGCAGATAAATCATAGGAGAGGAGGAAGGAAGAATTTCTGCACTGTGCTTAGAGCCTGTGACAGCAGTTTTCATACACTGGACAGTTCACCCTTTCATTGGCAATCTAATTTTGTTATTTTTTTTCTGTAATAGTGTCAGATGTGCAGTTGCCTATAACTATTACTGAATGTTGCTGCAGTCACAGTGTCTTACATTGTTTACTGACAGTTAATCCTGTTAGTGAAAAATCTTTTGTTAAAGGGATTTCCTGCTGCCATTTTTTCCCCTCTCCTCTACACTTCTTGGTTTTCTGCTCATTCCAGCTCACAGCTCCTGCTTTCGCAACACACCTCAGCTGTCCCTTATCAATGCTTAAAAATTGAGCAGGACTGTAATCTTGGTTGCTGGACTTCAAAAAGCTTTTAATTTTCAAGGACTGTAACCTAGGCAACCAGCTGTAAACAATGAGAAGGGAAATTTAGCTGTATCTGGCAAACAGAGCAAGATCAATAAAGCAATGTATTGGTTAAGACACTTTTGCTTCAAATCTGAATATGAATCTTGAGATTGGATTACCCCTTTAAGGTTTTTTTTTTTGGCCAATAGTATTTTATTTAGTTAAATACATACAAAGTTCCATTATCACATAAAAAACAAGCTGACTGTATGCATGTTGTAGTCTATAGTGAAAAATCTCCTTTTGTTAAGGTTTTTTTTGTGAACCAATACTTACAAAGTTACGCTACGACAGTAAAAACAATATACTAATGCAGCATATTCTAGTTTAATACTCACTGACCAGGTCACCCTTTTAGTGCTTTGCTATTTTTCTTGAAATAGTTTTTTTGCAAAAAAAAAAAACAACAAAAAACATACACACAGTGTCAGAATTGTTTCCAATCACTATTATATAAGTAGTGTGCAGTAAAATGACTGGAAAAAAACAGGGCAGGGGACAGGCTAAAGGATGGGGAGGAACAACCCTCATGCAAGTACTAACAATAAGAATGTTGGAGGCAACAACAACACTGCTTTTGGTTTTGGTGGCACCACCAGTAGCTGCAGAATTGTTTTATTTCCTGAGAATGAAGATGTAGTTTTTAATTACTTAGCTCACTCGTATCAGTCACAGGAGGATTGTAACATCCTTGCCCATCCAGGCTTTGGCGCCATCCTCCGGCCGCATGCTGCGGCGCATGAGGTGTGTCCGTCTGTGATTCCTTTCTTTGGGTTCTTTTTGTATTGTCTGAACACTGTCCTATTCCCTCACCTCTGTAATTGATTTTCCACCACACCCATTTCCTTTACCTTGGTTTCCCTCTGCTCCTCTAATAGTTAATTTTAGCCTTACCTGTGTGATTGACAGCCTATCGTCCTATCAAGTCTGGGGTGAGTTCTTCCTTCCTATTTATTGTTTGCTCACATTCACATTGGTGCTTGTTATTGCCTCGTGTGTGCTGGCTATTTATTCTTTGCTGTTTGTTACCTGGATTCATATTCCTGACCTCTAGCTTTACCTTTGACTACACTCTCGGATTTCGATTCTGTACTGCATTGCTCAACTGTTACTGGCCCCTTGGCTAGATGACCTCCCTTTTGTGGTTGTTTGTCTTGTCTGCTTTTTGTGTCTTCACTTATCTATAAGAAGGGATTATCGCCCAGTTGCGGACTGTCGCCTAGCACAGTTCAGGCAAGTAGGCAGGGACAGGGGAGGGTTCAGCTTAGGGCTCACTGGTCATGCCCATCCCCCCAGGGTTCACTAGCAGCGACTGTGGAATTTCTTGTCTAGTAATTCCCTTACAAGGATATTGCATCCAACAGTGATGTGATCTTGAGTCATGTTCTTCCTCCTCCTCTAATGTTGTAACACATAATTTACTGCAAGGCCTTTCTGGAGTGTCAACCATGTCTCCATCTTTTTCACTGGCACAGAGCCCTGGTCAGAGCAGTGTCCCTCCTCTTTTTGATGAAATGGATAAGAACAGACAGAATTTTTTTTTTTTTTCAAATAAATTTTTATTGAAGTTTTACAAAGGAGAAATATACATGAGAGTGTGGTGAAACACACATAATATACCAGAAAACAGTAAATCGTGTAATGGGGCATGTAATTTATAAGTTATAGGTTAAGGCGTTAGGCAGAACGCCGCGATGACACAGTAAAATAATATAATAACAAAATAACAGCACTGGAAAAGGGGGAACAAAGGGGAGGGGGAGGGATAGAACAGCCAGAATTTCTTGCAAGTAGAGAAGAAAGTGGTGAATGAGAAAGACATGATTATAGGTGGTGGTAGTAGGGGCAGAGGGTGTGGTACTGATAGCTGGTCTGGTAGGAGCACAAGGGGTAAATCTGGAGGTGGAAATTATGAGGGTGTACAAGAATTCCATGACCATGATTAGTCAGAAAAAAGTGGTGAACATGATGGCATTGCAGATAAGGATTATTTTGCCGACCTGGAAATCAGGTTAGAATGACAAGGTGACATCAGAAGAAGAGGATGGTGGCAGTAGTGATAGTAATGATTGCAGCCAATGTGCAGCCCCAACATACAAAAAGCCTGCCCACAGCAGACCTAGGGGAAGCTTGCAGTGTGGTGGCACTGGTGTTGACAGTGGCATACAAGTTTCCAGCACTGCTGCTATTGGCAACAGAAGCTACATACAGTCATCTCCAATGTGGGGATATTTTATTACATTGCCAAATGACAAATCCATGGCGATGTGCAAGATATTAGCCATGGCTGTGCAGGAACAAATGTACATAGTTACATAGTAGATGAGGTTGGATGAAGACACCGATCCATCAAGTCCAACCTATAACCCTACAGTGTTAATCCAGGGGAAGGCAAAAAACCCCATAAGGCTTATGCCAATTGCCCCATTTTGAGGGAAAAATTCCTTCCCAAATCCCATCTGGCAATCTGTATAAAACACTTGATCAACTTGTCCTTAACAGAACCTAGAACCCGTAACCCGTAATATTGTTCTGTTTGAGAAAGACATCCAGTCCCTCTTTGAACTTATTCAATGACTCCACCATCACCACTTCCTGGAAGAGAGAGTTCCGTAGCCTGTTCTTACAGTAAAGAATCCCCTTCCATGTTGTTGGTGAAACTTTCTCTCCTTCAGATGTAGAGGATGTCCCCTTGTAACTGTCACTGGTCTAAGTATAGAGGATGTCCCTTGTCACTTTCACTGGTCTAGGTGTAGAGGACGTCCTCTTGTCACTGTCACTGGTCTAGATGTAGAGGACATTCTCTTGTCACTGTCACTGGTCTAGGTGTAGAGGACGTCCCCTTGTCACTGTCACTGGTCTAGGCGTAGAGGATGTCCCCTTGTCACTGTCACTGGTCTAGGTGTAGAGGACATCCTCTTGTCACTGTCACTGGTCTAGGTGTAGAGGACGTCCCCTTGTCACTGTCACTGGTATAAGTATAGAGGATGTCCCCTTGTAACTGTCACTGGTCTAAGTATAGAGGATGTCCTTTGTCACTTTCACTGGTCTAGGTGTAGAGGGCGTCCTCTTGTCACTGTCACTGAGCTAGATGTAGAGGACATCCCCTTGTAACTGTCACTGGTCTAAGTATATAGGATGTCCCTTGTCACTGTCACTGGTCTAGATGTAGAGGACATCCTCTTGTCACTGTCACTGGTCTAGGTGTAGAGGACGTCCCCTTGTCACTTTCACTGGTCTAGGTGTAGAGGATATCCCCTTGTCACTGTCACTGGTCTAGGTGTAGAGGACGTCCCCTTGTCACTGGCACTGGTCTAGGTGTAGAGGATGTCCCCTTGTCACTGTCACTAGTATAAGTATAGAGGATGTCCCCTTGTCATAGGCCTAGGTGTAGAGGACGTCCCCTTTCACTTTCACTGGTCTAGGTGTAGAGGATATCCCCTTGTCACTGTCACTGGTCTAGGTGTAGAAGACGTCCCCTTGTCACTGTCACTAACCTGGGAGTAAAAAGATTAGAGAGTTCATTGTCCTGTCCCTTCATGTATTTGTACATTCTTATTAGATCTCCTCATAGAGGTCTTTTCTGCTTGTATTCTGGGGCCCACAACAGTCTATGTGTGGCCCTACCAGTCATTTGTATAGAGACATAACTATGTTCTTGTCATGAGCGTCTAGGCCTCGCCTGGCACTGGTCACTACAGGTCAGCTTACTGTGCACCACAATCCCCAAGTCTCTCTCACTGTCAGTCTTACCCAGTAATTTACTATTAAGTACATAATCACAAAAACACTTTTTTTCTTCGGCTGAGGTCAGACTTACCGACCTATAGTTTCCATGTCCACTTTTAGACCCCTTTTTGACTATTGGCTCCACATTTGTCACTGTCACTGGTCTAGGTGTAAAGGATGCCCCCTTGTCACTGTCACTGGTCTAGGTGCACAGGACGTCCCCTTGTCACTGTCACTGGTCTAGGTGTAGAGGACGCCCTCTTGTCACTGGTCTAGGTGCAGAGGACGTCCCCTTGTCACTGTCACTGGTCTAGGTGTAGAGCACGTCCTCTTGTCACTGTCACTGGTCTAGGTGTAGAGGACGCCCCCTTGTCACCGGTCTAGGAGTAAAAAGATCATTAGAAAGTTCTTTGTGTTGTCCCTTCATGTATGTGGACATTGCTATTATATCTCCTTGTAGACGTCTTTTTTCTAAACTGAATAAGCCCCAGCCTCTTAATCTATCATTGTCTTCCAATCTAACCATTCCCCTAATAATTTTGGTTGCCCTTCTCTGCACTCTCTCTAGTTCGATTATTCCCTTCTTGTATACTGGGGTCCAAAATTGCACGCAATAGTCTATGTGTGGCCGTACCAGTGATTTTATAGAGACATAACTATGTTCTTGTCATGAGAATCTCGACCTCTTTTGATGCATCCCATAATTGTATTAGCCTTGGCAGCAGCTGCCTGGCACTGGTCACTAAAGGTAAGCTTACTGTCCACCACAATTCCCAAGTCTCTCTCACTGTTAGTCTTACCGGGTAATTTACTACTAAGTACATAATCAGACATATTATTTCTTCTACCAAAATACATAACCTTACATTTGTCTACTAAACTTAATTTGCCAAGTCTCCGCCCATGCTTCCCACTTCCTGAGATTATTATTATCATTATTGATTACCTTGCAGAGTTTAGCATCATCTGCAAATATGGACCACCTGCTCTGTAACCCCTCTACCTGGTCATTAATAAAGGTACTAAACAGGAGAGGACCCAATACTGACCCCTGTGGCACTCTACTGGTGACTGTGACCTCTCCAATACTGACCACTGGGGCACCCCACTGGTGACTGTGACCCAGTCTGAGTATTTACCATTAGCAAGCACCCTCTGTTTCCTATCAATGAGCCAGTTGTGAACACAAACACATATGTTTTCCCTCAGTCCCAACATTCTCATTTTGCATACCAAACTTTTATGTGGCACAGTATCAAAAGCCTTTGAAAAGTCCAGATATACAACATCTACCGCATTACCCATGTCCAGATATACCACATCTACCGCATTACCCATGTCCAGATATACTACATCTACCGCATTACCTATGTCCAGATATACTACATCTACCGTATCACCCATGTCCAAATATACTACATCTACCACATTACTCATGTCCAGATATACTACATCTACCGCTTTACACATGTCCAGATATACTACATCTACCGCATCACCCATGTCCAGATATACTACATCTACCACATTACCCATGTCCAGATATACTACATCTACTGCATCACCCATGTCCAGATATACTACATCTACCACATTACCCATGTCCAGATATACTACATCTACCACATCACTCATGTCCAGATATACTACATCTACCGTATCACCCAAGTCCAGATATACTACATCTACCGCATTACACATGTCCAGATATACTACATCTACCGCATCACCCATGTCCAGATATACTACATCTACCGCATTACTCATGTCCAGATATACTACATCTACCACATTACTCATGTCCAGATATACTACATCTACCGCATCACCCATGTCCAGATATACTACATATACCGCATTACCCATGTCCAGATATACTACATCTACCGCATTACCTATGTCCAGATATACTACATCTACCGCATCACCCATGTCCAGATATACCACATCTACCGCATTACACATGTCCAGATATACTACATCTACCGCATCACCCATGTCCAGATATACTTCATCTACCGCATTACCCATGTCCAGATATGCTACATCTACCACATTACTCATGTCCAGATATACTACATCTACCACATTACTCATGTCCAGATATACTACATCTACCGCATCACCCATGTCCAGATATACTACATCTACCGCATCATCCATGTCCAGATATACTACAGCTACCGTATCACCATGTCCAGATATACTACATCTGCCGCATTACCCATGTCCAGATATACTACATCTACTGCATTACCCATGTCTAGATATACTACATCTACCGCATTACCCATGTCCAGATATACTACATCTACCGCATTACCCATATCCAGATATACCACATCTGCCGCATTACCCATGTCCAGATATACTTCATCTACCGCATTACCCATGTCCAGATATACTACATCTACCGCATTACCCATGTCCAGATATACTACATCTACCACATTACTCATGTCCAGATATACTACATCTACCACATTACTCATGTCCAGATATACTACATCTACCGCATCACCCATGTCCAGATATACTACATCTACCGCATTACCCATGTCCAGATATACTACATCTACCGCATTACCTATGTCCAGATATACTACATCTACCGCATCACCCATGTCCAGATATACTTCATCTACCGCATTACCCATGTCCAGATATACTACATCTACCACATTACTCATGTCCAGATATACTACATCTACCACATTACTCTTGTCCAGATATACTACATCTACCACATCAGCCATGTCCAGATATACTACATCTACCGCATCACCCATGTCCAGATATACTACATCTACCGCATCACCTATGTCCAGATATACTACATCTACCACATTACCCATGTCCAGATATACTACATCTACTGCATCACCCATGTCCAGATATACTACATCTACCACATTACCCATGTCCAGATATGCTACATCTACCGCATCACCCATGTCCAGATATACTACATCTACCGCATCACCCATGTCCAGATATACTACATCTACCGCATCACCTATGTCCAGATATACTACATCTACCACATTACCCATGTCCAGATATACTACATCTACTGCATCACCCATGTCCAGATATACTACATCTACCACATTACCCATGTCCAGATATGCTACATCTACTGCATTACCTATGTCCATATATACTACATCTACCACATTACCCTTGTCCAGATATACAACATCTACCGCATTACCCATGTCCAGATATACTACATCTACCGCATTACCCATATCCAGATATACCACATCTGCCGCATTACCCATGTCCAGGTATACTTCATCTACCGCATTACCCATGTTCAGTCCACATATACTACATCTACCGCATCACCCATGTCCAGATATACTACATCTACCGCATCACCCATGTCCAGATATACTACATCTACCACATTACCCATGTTCAGATATGCTACATCTACCGCATTACCCATGTCCATATATACTACATCTACCACATTACCCATGTCCAGATATACAACATCTACCGCATCACCCATGTCCAGATATACTACATCTACCGCATTACCCATGACCAGATATACTACATCTACCGCATTACTCATGTCCAGATATACTACATCTACCGCATTACCCATGTCCAGATATACTACATCTACCGCATCACCCATGTCCAGATATACTACATCTACCACATCAGCCATGTCCAGATATACTACATCTACCACATTACCCATGTCCAGATATACTACATCTACCACATCAGCCATGTCGAGATATACTACATCTACCGCATTACTCATGTCCAGATTTACTACATCTACCGCATCACCCATGTCCAGATATACTACATCTATCACATTACCCATGTCCAGATACACTACATCTACCGCATCACCCATGTCCAGATATACTACATCTACCGCATCACCCATGTCCAGATATACTACATCTACCGTATTACTCATGTCCAGATATGCTACATCTACCACATTACTCATGTCCAGATATACTACATCTACCACATTACTCATGTCCAGATATACTACATCTACCGCATCACCCATGTCCAGATGTACTACATCTACCGCACCATCCATGTCCAGATATACTACAGCTACCGTATCACCATGTCCAGATATACTACATCTGCCGCATTACCCATGTCCAGATATACTACATCTACTGCATTACCCATGTCCAGATATACTACATCTACCGCATTACCCATGTCCAGATATACTACATCTACCGCATTACCCATATCCAGATATACCACATCTGCCGCATTACCCATGTCCAGATATACTTCATCTACCGCATTATCCATGTTCAGTCCAGATATACTACATCTACCGCATCACCGATGTCCAGATATACTACATCTACCGCATCACCCATGTCCAGATATACTACATCTACCGCATCACCCATGTCCAGATATACTACATCTACCGCATTACCCATATCCAGATATACTACATCTGCCGCATTACCCATGTCCAGATATACTATATCTACCGCATCACCCATGTGCAGATATACTACATCTACTGCATTACCCATATCCAGATATACTACATCTGCCGCATTACCCATGTCCAGATATACTTCATCTACCGCATTACCCATGTTCAGTCCAGATATACTACATCTACCGCATCACCGATGTCCAGATATACTACATCTACCGCATAACCCATGTCCAGATATACTACATCTACCGCATCACCCATGTCCAGATATACTACATCTACCGCATCACCCATGTCCAGATATACTACATCTACCACATTACCCATGTCCAGATATACTACATCTACCACATCACCCATGTCCAGATATACTACATCTACCGCATTACCCACGTTCAGATATTCTACATCTACCGCATTACCCATGTCCAGATATACTACATCTACCGCATTACCCATGTCCAGATATACTACATCTACCGCATCACCTATGTCCAGATATACTACATCTACCACATTACCCATGTCCAGATATACTACATCTACCGTATCACCCAAGTCCAGATATACTACATCTACCGCATTACACATGTCCAGATATACTACATCTACCACATTACTCATGTCCAGATATACTACATCTACCACATTACTCATGTCCAGATATACTACATCTACCGCATTACCCATGTCCAGATATACTACATCTACCGCATTACCCATGTCCAGATATAATACATCTACCGCATTACACATGTCCAGATATACTACATCTACCACATTACTCATGTCCAGATATACTACATCTACCACATTACCCATGTCCAGATATACTACATCTACCGCATCACCCATGTCCAGGTATACCACATCTACCGCATTACACATGTCCAGATATACTACATCTACCGCATCACCCATGTCCAGATATACTTCATCTACCGCATTACCCATGTCCAGATATACTACATCTACCACATTACTCATGTCCAGATATACTACATCTACCACATTACTCATGTCCAGATATACTACATCTACCGCATCACCCATGTCCAGATATACTACATCTACCGCATCATCCATGTCCAGATATACTACATCTACCGTATCACCCATGTCCAGATATACTACATCTGCCGCATTACCCATGTCCAGATATACTACATCTACCGCATTACCCATGTCCAGATATACTACATCTACCGCATTACCCATGTCCAGATATACTACATCTACCGCATTACCCATATCCAGATATACCACATCTGCCGCATTACCCATGTCCAGATATACTTCATCTACCGCATTACCCATGTTCAGCCCAGATATACTACATCTACCGCATCACCAATGTCCAGATATACTACATCTACCACATTACCCATGTCCAGATATACTACATCTACCGCATCACCCATGTCCAGATATACTACATCTACCGCATCACCCATGTCCAGATATACTACATCTACCACATTACCCATGTCCAGATATACTACATCTACCACATCACCCATGTCCAGATATACTACATCTACCGCATTACCCATGTCCAGATATACTACATCTACCGCATCACCCATGTCCAGATATACTACATCTACCACATTACCCATGTCCAGATATACTTCATCTACCGCATTACCCATGTCCAAATATACTACATCTACCACATTACTCATGTACAGATATACTACATCTACCACATTACTCATGTCCAGATATACTACATCTACCGCATCACCCATGTCCAGATATACTACATCTACCGCATTACCCATGTCCAGATATACTACATCTACCGCATTACCTATGTCCAGATATACTACATCTACCGCATCACCCATGTCCAGATATACTTCATCTACCGCATTACCCATGTCCAGATATACTACATCTACCACATTACTCATGTCCAGATATACTACATCTACCGCATCACCCATGTCCAGATATACTACATCTACCGCAACACCCATGTCCAGATATACTACATCTATCGCATCACCTATGTCCAGATATACTACATCTACCACATTACCCATGTCCAGATATACTACATCTACCGCATCACCCATGTCCAGATATACTACATCTTCCACATTACTCATGTCCAGATATACCACATCTACTGCATCACCCATGTCCAGATATACCACATCTACCGCATTACCCATGTCCAGATATACTACATCTACCGCATCACCCATGTCCAGATATACTACATCTACCACATTACCCATGTCCAGATATACTACATCTACCACATTACCCATGTCCATATATGCTACATCTACTGCATTACCTATGTCCATATATACTACATCTACCACATTACCCATGTCCAGATATACTTCATCTACCGCATTACCCATGTTCAGTCCAGATATACTACATCTACCGCATTACCCATGTCCAGATATACTACATCTACCGTATTACTCATGTCCAGATATACTACATCTGCCGCGTTACCCATGTCCAGATATACTACATCTAACGCATTACCCATATCCAGATATACCACATCTGCCGCATTACCCATGTCCAGGTATACTTCATCTACCGCATTACCCATGTTCAGTCCACATATACTACATCTACCGCATCACCCATGTCCAGATATACTACATCTACCGCATCACCCATGTTCAGATATGCTACATCTACCGCATTACCCATGTCCATATATACTACATCTACCACATTACCCATTTCCAGATATACAACATCTACCGCATCACCCATGTCCAGATATACTACATCTACCACATTACCCATGTCCAGATATACTACATCTACCACATCACCCATGTCCAGATATACTACATCTACCACATTACCCATGTCCAGATATACTTCTTCTACCGCATTACCCATGTCCAGATATACTACATCTACCACATTACTCATGTCCAGATATACTACATCTACCAAATTACTCATGTCCAGATATACTACATCTACCGCATCACCCATGTCCAGATATACTACATCTACCGCATCATCCATGTCCAGATATACTACATCTACCTCATCACCCATGTCCAGATATACTACATCTACCACATTACCCATGTCCAGATATACTACATCTACCGCATCACCTATGTCCAGATATACTACATCTACCACATTACCCATGTCCAGATATGCTACATCTACTGCATTACCTATGTCCATATATACTACATCTACCGCATTACCCTTGTCCAGATATACAACATCTACCGCATTACCCATGTCCAGATATACTACATCTACCGCATTACCCATATCCAGATATACCACATCTGCCGCATTACCCATGTCCAGATATACTTCATCTACCGCATTATCCATGTTCAGTCCAGATATACTACATCTACCGCATCACCGATGTCCAGATATACTACATCTACCGCATCACCCATGTCCAGATATACTACATCTACCGCATCACCCATGTCCAGATATACTACATCTACCGCATTACCCATATCCAGATATACTACATCTGCCGCATTACCCATGTCCAGATATACTATATCTACCGCATCACCCATGTCCAGATATACTACATCTACTGCATTACCCATATCCAGATATACTACATCTGCCGCATTACCCATGTCCAGATATACTTCATCTACCGCATTACCCATGTTCAGTCCAGATATACTACATCTACCGCATCACCGATGTCCAGATATACTACATCTACCGCATAACCCATGTCCAGATATACTACATCTACCGCATCACCCATGTCCAGATATACTACATCTACCGCATCACTCATGTCCAGATATACTACATCTACCGTATCACCCAAGTCCAGATATACTACATCTACCGCATTACACATGTCCAGATATACTACATCTACCGCATCACCCATGTCCAGATATACTACATCTACCGCATTACTCATGTCCAGATATACTACATCTACCACATTACTCATGTCCAGATATACTACATCTACCGCATCACCCATGTCCAGATATACTACATATACCGCATTACCCATGTCCAGATATACTACATCTACCGCATTACCTATGTCCAGATATACTACATCTACCGCATCACCCATGTCCAGATATACCACATCTACCGCATTACACATGTCCAGATATACTACATCTACCGCATCACCCATGTCCAGATATACTTCATCTACCGCATTACCCATGTCCAGATATGCTACATCTACCACATTACTCATGTCCAGATATACTACATCTACCACATTACTCATGTCCAGATATACTACATCTACCGCATCACCCATGTCCAGATATACTACATCTACCGCATCATCCATGTCCAGATATACTACAGCTACCGTATCACCATGTCCAGATATACTACATCTGCCGCATTACCCATGTCCAGATATACTACATCTACTGCATTACCCATGTCCAGATATACTACATCTACCGCATTACCCATGTCCAGATATACTACATCTACCGCATTACCCATATCCAGATATACCACATCTGCCGCATTACCCATGTCCATATATACTTCATCTACCGCATTACCCATGTCCAGATATACTACATCTACCGCATTACCCATGTCCAGATATACTACATCTACCACATTACTCATGTCCAGATATACTACATCTACCACATTACTCATGTCCAGATATACTACATCTACCGCATCACCCATGTCCAGATATACTACATCTACCGCATTACCCATGTCCAGATATACTACATCTACCGCATTACCTATGTCCAGATATACTACATCTACCGCATCACCCATGTCCAGATATACTTCATCTACCGCATTACCCATGTCCAGATATACTACATCTACCACATTACTCATGTCCAGATATACTACATCTACCACATTACTCTTGTCCAGATATACTACATCTACCACATCAGCCATGTCCAGATATACTACATCTACCGCATCACCCATGTCCAGATATACTACATCTACCGCATCACCTATGTCCAGATATACTACATCTACCACATTACCCATGTCCAGATATACTACATCTACTGCATCACCCATGTCCAGATATACTACATCTACCACATTACCCATGTCCAGATATGCTACATCTACCGCATCACCCATGTCCAGATATACTACATCTACCGCATCACCCATGTCCAGATATACTACATCTACCGCATCACCTATGTCCAGATATACTACATCTACCACATTACCCATGTCCAGATATACTACATCTACTGCATCACCCATGTCCAGATATACTACATCTACCACATTACCCATGTCCAGATATGCTACATCTACTGCATTACCTATGTCCATATATACTACATCTACCACATTACCCTTGTCCAGATATACAACATCTACCGCATTACCCATGTCCAGATATACTACATCTACCGCATTACCCATATCCAGATATACCACATCTGCCGCATTACCCATGTCCAGGTATACTTCATCTACCGCATTACCCATGTTCAGTCCACATATACTACATCTACCGCATCACCCATGTCCAGATATACTACATCTACCGCATCACCCATGTCCAGATATACTACATCTACCACATTACCCATGTTCAGATATGCTACATCTACCGCATTACCCATGTCCATATATACTACATCTACCACATTACCCATGTCCAGATATACAACATCTACCGCATCACCCATGTCCAGATATACTACATCTACCGCATTACCCATGACCAGATATACTACATCTACCGCATTACTCATGTCCAGATATACTACATCTACCGCATTACCCATGTCCAGATATACTACATCTACCGCATCACCCATGTCCAGATATACTACATCTACCACATCAGCCATGTCCAGATATACTACATCTACCACATTACCCATGTCCAGATATACTACATCTACCACATCAGCCATGTCGA
The DNA here is from genome assembly GCA_947044405.1 of Leptodactylus fallax. Taxonomy (NCBI): domain Eukaryota; kingdom Metazoa; phylum Chordata; class Amphibia; order Anura; family Leptodactylidae; genus Leptodactylus; species Leptodactylus fallax. The sequence goes on from CAMRHE010000881.1 coordinate 227,733, forward strand.
GATATACTACATCTACCGCATTACTCATGTCCAGATTTACTACATCTACCGCATCACCCATGTCCAGATATACTACATCTATCACATTACCCATGTCCAGATACACTACATCTACCGCATCACCCATGTCCAGATATACTACAGCTACCGCATCACCCATGTCCAGATATACTACATCTACCGTATTACTCATGTCCAGATATGCTACATCTACCACATTACTCATGTCCAGATATACTACATCTACCACATTACTCATGTCCAGATATACTACATCTACCGCATCACCCATGTCCAGATGTACTACATCTACCGCACCATCCATGTCCAGATATACTACAGCTACCGTATCACCATGTCCAGATATACTACATCTGCCGCATTACCCATGTCCAGATATACTACATCTACCGCATTACCCATGTCCAGATATACTACATCTACCGCATTACCCATATCCAGATATACCACATCTGCCGCATTACCCATGTCCAGATATACTTCATCTACCGCATTATCCATGTTCAGTCCAGATATACTACATCTACCGCATCACCGATGTCCAGATATACTACATCTACCGCATCACCCATGTCCAGATATACTACATCTACCGCATCACCCATGTCCAGATATACTACATCTACCGCATTACCCATATCCAGATATACTACATCTGCCGCATTACCCATGTCCAGATATACTATATCTACCGCATCACCCATGTGCAGATATACTACATCTACTGCATTACCCATATCCAGATATACTACATCTGCCGCATTACCCATGTCCAGATATACTTCATCTACCGCATTACCCATGTTCAGTCCAGATATACTACATCTACCGCATCACCGATGTCCAGATATACTACATCTACCGCATAACCCATGTCCAGATATACTACATCTACCGCATCACCCATGTCCAGATATACTACATCTACCGCATCACCCATGTCCAGATATACTACATCTACCACATTACCCATGTCCAGATATACTACATCTACCACATCACCCATGTCCAGATATACTACATCTACCGCATTACCCACGTTCAGATATTCTACATCTACCGCATTACCCATGTCCAGATATACTACATCTACCGCATTACCCATGTCCAGATATACTACATCTACCGCATTACCCATGTCCAGATATACTACATCTACCGCATCACCTATGTCCAGATATACTACATCTACCACATTACCCATGTCCAGATATACTACATCTACCGTATCACCCAAGTCCAGATATACTACATCTACCGCATTACACATGTCCAGATATACTACATCTACCACATTACTCATGTCCAGATATACTACATCTACCACATTACTCATGTCCAGATATACTACATCTACCGCATTACCCATGTCCAGATATACTACATCTACCGCATTACCCATGTCCAGATATACTACATCTACCGCATTACACATGTCCAGATATACTACATCTACCACATTACTCATGTCCAGATATACTACATCTACCACATTACCCATGTCCAGATATACTACATCTACCGCATCACCCATGTCCAGGTATACCACATCTACCGCATTACACATGTCCAGATATACTACATCTACCGCATCACCCATGTCCAGATATACTTCATCTACCGCATTACCCATGTCCAGATATACTACATCTACCACATTACTCATGTCCAGATATACTACATCTACCACATTACTCATGTCCAGATATACTACATCTACCGCATCACCCATGTCCAGATATACTACATCTACCGCATCATCCATGTCCAGATATACTACATCTACCGTATCACCCATGTCCAGATATACTACATCTGCCGCATTACCCATGTCCAGATATACTACATCTACCGCATTACCCATGTCCAGATATACTACATCTACCGCATTACCCATGTCCAGATATACTACATCTACCGCATTACCCATATCCAGATATACCACATCTGCCGCATTACCCATGTCCAGATATACTTCATCTACCGCATTACCCATGTTCAGCCCAGATATACTACATCTACCGCATCACCAATGTCCAGATATACTACATCTACCACATTACCCATGTCCAGATATACTACATCTACCGCATCACCCATGTCCAGATATACTACATCTACCGCATCACCCATGTCCAGATATACTACATCTACCACATTACCCATGTCCAGATATACTACATCTACCACATCACCCATGTCCAGATATACTACATCTACCGCATTACCCATGTCCAGATATACTACATCTACCGCATTACCCATGTCCACATATACTACATCTACCGCATCACCCATGTCCAGATATACTACATCTACCACATTACCCATGTCCAGATATACTTCATCTACCGCATTACCCATGTCCAAATATACTACATCTACCACATTACTCATGTACAGATATACTACATCTACCACATTACTCATGTCCAGATATACTACATCTACCGCATCACCCATGTCCAGATATACTACATCTACCGCATTACCCATGTCCAGATATACTACATCTACCGCATTACCTATGTCCAGATATACTACATCTACCGCATCACCCATGTCCAGATATACTTCATCTACCGCATTACCCATGTCCAGATATACTACATCTACCACATTACTCATGTCCAGATATACTACATCTACCGCATCACCCATGTCCAGATATACTACATCTACCGCAACACCCATGTCCAGATATACTACATCTATCGCATCACCTATGTCCAGATATACTACATCTACCACATTACCCATGTCCAGATATACTACATCTACCGCATCACCCATGTCCAGATATACTACATCTACCACATTACTCATGTCCAGATATACCACATCTACTGCATCACCCATGTCCAGATATACCACATCTACCGCATTACCCATGTCCAGATATACTACATCTACCGCATCACCCATGTCCAGGTATACTACATCTACCACATTACCCATGTCCAGATATACTACATCTACCACATTACCCATGTCCATATATGCTACATCTACTGCATTACCTATGTCCATATATACTACATCTACCACATTACCCATGTCCAGATATACTTCATCTACCGCATTACCCATGTTCAGTCCAGATATACTACATCTACCGCATTACCCATGTCCAGATATACTACATCTACCGTATTACTCATGTCCAGATATACTACATCTGCCGCATTACCCATGTCCAGATATACTACATCTAACGCATTACCCATATCCAGATATACCACATCTGCCGCATTACCCATGTCCAGGTATACTTCATCTACCGCATTACCCATGTTCAGTCCACATATACTACATCTACCGCATCACCCATGTCCAGATATACTACATCTACCGCATCACCCATGTTCAGATATGCTACATCTACCGCATTACCCATGTCCATATATACTACATCTACCACATTACCCATGTCCAGATATACAACATCTACCGCATCACCCATGTCCAGATATACTACATCTACCACATTACCCATGTCCAGATATACTACATCTACCACATCACCCATGTCCAGATATACTACATCTACCACATTACCCATGTCCAGATATACTTCTTCTACCGCATTACCCATGTCCAGATATACTACATCTACCACATTACTCATGTCCAGATATACTACATCTACCAAATTACTCATGTCCAGATATACTACATCTACCGCATCACCCATGTCCAGATATACTACATCTACCGCATCACCCATGTCCAGATATACTACATCTACCGCATCACCTATGTCCAGATATACTACATCTACCACATTACCCATGTCCAGATATGCTACATCTACTGCATTACCTATGTCCATATATACTACATCTACCGCATTACCCTTGTCCAGATATACAACATCTACCGCATTACCCATGTCCAGATATACTACATCTACCGCATTACCCATATCCAGATATACCACATCTGCCGCATTACCCATGTCCAGATATACTTCATCTACCGCATTATCCATGTTCAGTCCAGATATACTACATCTACCGCATCACCGATGTCCAGATATACTACATCTACCGCATCACCCATGTCCAGATATACTACATCTACCGCATCACCCATGTCCAGATATACTACATCTACCGCATTACCCATATCCAGATATACTACATCTGCCGCATTACCCATGTCCAGATATACTATATCTACCGCATCACCCATGTCCAGATATACTACATCTACTGCATTACCCATATCCAGATATACTACATCTGCCGCATTACCCATGTCCAGATATACTTCATCTACCGCATTACCCATGTTCAGTCCAGATATACTACATCTACCGCATCACCGATGTCCAGATATACTACATCTACCGCATAACCCATGTCCAGATATACTACATCTACCGCATCACCCATGTCCAGATATACTACATCTACCGCATCACCCATGTCCAGATATACTACATCTACCACATTACCCATGTCCAGATATACTACATCTACCACATCACCCATGTCCAGATATACTACATCTACCGCATTACCCACGTTCAGATATTCTACATCTACCGCATTACCCATGTCCAGATATACTACATCTACCGCATTACCCATGTCCAGATATACTACATCTACCGCATCACCCATGTCCAGATATACTACATCTACCACATTACCCATGTCCAGATATACTACATCTACCGTATCACCCAAGTCCAGATATACTACATCTACCGCATTACACATGTCCAGATATACTACATCTACCACATTACTCATGTCCAGATATACTACATCTACCACATTACTCATGTCCAGATATACTACATCTACCGCATTACCCATGTCCAGATATACTACATCTACCGCATTACCCATGTCCAGATATACTACATCTACCGCATTACACATGTCCAGATATACTACATCTACCACATTACTCATGTCCAGATATACTACATCTACCACATTACCCATTTCCAGATATACTACATCTACCGCATCACCCATGTCCAGATATACCACATCTACCGCATTACACATGTCCAGATATACTACATCTACCGCATCACCCATGTCCAGATATACTTCATCTACCGCATTACCCATGTCCAGATATACTACATCTACCACATTACTCATGTCCAGATATACTACATCTACCACATTACTCATGTCCAGATATACTACATCTACCGCATCACCCATGTCCAGATATACTACATCTACCGCATCATCCATGTCCAGATATACTACATCTACCGTATCACCCATGTCCAGATATACTACATCTGCCGCATTACCCATGTCCAGATATACTACATCTACCGCATTACCCATGTCCAGATATACTACATCTACCGCATTACCCATGTCCAGATATACTACATCTACCGCATTACCCATATCCAGATATACCACATCTGCCGCATTACCCATGTCCAGATATACTTCATCTACCGCATTACCCATGTTCAGCCCAGATATACTACATCTACCGCATCACCAATGTCCAGATATACTACATCTACCACATTACCCATGTCCAGATATACTACATCTACCGCATCACCCATGTCCAGATATACTACATCTACCGCATCACCCATGTCCAGATATACTACATCTACCACATTACCCATGTCCAGATATACTACATCTACCACATCACCCATGTCCAGATATACTACATCTACCGCATTACCCATGTCCAGATATACTACATCTACCGCATTACCCATGTCCAGATATACTACATCTACCGCATCACCCATGTCCAGATATACTACATCTACCACATTACCCATGTCCAGATATACTTCATCTACCGCATTACCCATGTCCAAATATACTACATCTACCACATTACTCATGTACAGATATACTACATCTACCACATTACTCATGTCCAGATATACTACATCTACCGCATCACCCATGTCCAGATATACTACATCTACCGCATTACCCATATCCAGATATACTACATCTACCGCATTACCTATGTCCAGATATACTACATCTACCGCATCACCCATGTCCAGATATACTTCATCTACCGCATTACCCATGTCCAGATATACTACATCTACCACATTACTCATGTCCAGATATACTACATCTACCGCATCACCCATGTCCAGATATACTACATCTACCGCAACACCCATGTCCAGATATACTACATCTACCGCATCACCTATGTCCAGATATACTACATCTACCACATTACCCATGTCCAGATATACTACATCTACTGCATCACCCATGTCCAGATATACCACATCTACCGCATTACCCATGTCCAGATATACTACATCTACCGCATCACCCATGTCCAGATATACTACATCTACCACATTACCCATGTCCAGATATACTACATCTACCACATTACCATGTCCATATATGCTACATCTACTGCATTACCTATGTCCATATATACTACATCTACCACATTACCCATGTCCAGATATACTTCATCTACCGCATTACCCATGTTCAGTCCAGATATACTACATCTACCGCATTACCCATGTCCAGATATACTACATCTACCGTATTACTCATGTCCAGATATACTACATCTGCCGCATTACCCATGTCCAGATATACTACATCTAACGCATTACCCATATCCAGATATACCACATCTGCCGCATTACCCATGTCCAGGTATACTTCATCTACCGCATTACCCATGTTCAGTCCACATATACTACATCTACCGCATCACCCATGTCCAGATATACTACATCTACCGCATCACCCATGTTCAGATATGCTACATCTACCGCATTACCCATGTCCATATATACTACATCTACCACATTACCCATGTCCAGATATACAACATCTACCGCATCACCCATGTCCAGATATACTACATCTACCACATTACCCATGTCCAGATATACTACATCTACCACATCACCCATGTCCAGATATACTACATCTACCACATTACCCATGTCCAGATATACTTCTTCTACCGCATTACCCATGTCCAGATATACTACATCTACCGCATTACCCATGTCCAGATATACTACATCTACCGCATTACACATGTCCAGATATACTACATCTACCACATTACTCATGTCCAGATATACTACATCTACCACATTACCCATTTCCAGATATACTACATCTACCGCATCACCCATGTCCAGATATACCACATCTACCGCATTACACATGTCCAGATATACTACATCTACCGCATCACCCATGTCCAGATATACTTCATCTACCGCATTACCCATGTCCAGATATACTACATCTACCACATTACTCATGTCCAGATATACTACATCTACCACATTACTCATGTCCAGATATACTACATCTACCGCATCACCCATGTCCAGATATACTACATCTACCGCATCATCCATGTCCAGATATACTACATCTACCGTATCACCCATGTCCAGATATACTACATCTGCCGCATTACCCATGTCCAGATATACTACATCTACCGCATTACCCATGTCCAGATATACTACATCTACCGCATTACCCATGTCCAGATATACTACATCTACCGCATTACCCATATCCAGATATACCACATCTGCCGCATTACCCATGTCCAGATATACTTCATCTACCGCATTACCCATGTTCAGCCCAGATATACTACATCTACCGCATCACCAATGTCCAGATATACTACATCTACCACATTACCCATGTCCAGATATACTACATCTACCGCATCACCCATGTCCAGATATACTACATCTACCGCATCACCCATGTCCAGATATACTACATCTACCACATTACCCATGTCCAGATATACTACATCTACCACATCACCCATGTCCAGATATACTACATCTACCGCATTACCCATGTCCAGATATACTACATCTACCGCATTACCCATGTCCAGATATACTACATCTACCGCATCACCCATGTCCAGATATACTACATCTACCACATTACCCATGTCCAGATATACTTCATCTACCGCATTACCCATGTCCAAATATACTACATCTACCACATTACTCATGTACAGATATACTACATCTACCACATTACTCATGTCCAGATATACTACATCTACCGCATCACCCATGTCCAGATATACTACATCTACCGCATTACCCATATCCAGATATACTACATCTACCGCATTACCTATGTCCAGATATACTACATCTACCGCATCACCCATGTCCAGATATACTTCATCTACCGCATTACCCATGTCCAGATATACTACATCTACCACATTACTCATGTCCAGATATACTACATCTACCGCATCACCCATGTCCAGATATACTACATCTACCGCAACACCCATGTCCAGATATACTACATCTACCGCATCACCTATGTCCAGATATACTACATCTACCACATTACCCATGTCCAGATATACTACATCTACTGCATCACCCATGTCCAGATATACCACATCTACCGCATTACCCATGTCCAGATATACTACATCTACCGCATCACCCATGTCCAGATATACTACATCTACCACATTACCCATGTCCAGATATACTACATCTACCACATTACCATGTCCATATATGCTACATCTACTGCATTACCTATGTCCATATATACTACATCTACCACATTACCCATGTCCAGATATACTTCATCTACCGCATTACCCATGTTCAGTCCAGATATACTACATCTACCGCATTACCCATGTCCAGATATACTACATCTACCGTATTACTCATGTCCAGATATACTACATCTGCCGCATTACCCATGTCCAGATATACTACATCTAACGCATTACCCATATCCAGATATACCACATCTGCCGCATTACCCATGTCCAGGTATACTTCATCTACCGCATTACCCATGTTCAGTCCACATATACTACATCTACCGCATCACCCATGTCCAGATATACTACATCTACCGCATCACCCATGTTCAGATATGCTACATCTACCGCATTACCCATGTCCATATATACTACATCTACCACATTACCCATGTCCAGATATACAACATCTACCGCATCACCCATGTCCAGATATACTACATCTACCACATTACCCATGTCCAGATATACTACATCTACCACATCACCCATGTCCAGATATACTACATCTACCACATTACCCATGTCCAGATATACTTCTTCTACCGCATTACCCATGTCCAGATATACTACATCTACCACATTACTCATGTCCAGATATACTACATCTACCAAATTACTCATGTCCAGATATACTACATCTACCGCATCACCCATGTCCAGATATACTACATCTACCGCATCACCCATGTCCAGATATACTACATCTACCGCATCACCTATGTCCAGATATACTACATCTACCACATTACCCATGTCCAGATATGCTACATCTACTGCATTACCTATGTCCATATATACTACATCTACCGCATTACCCTTGTCCAGATATACAACATCTACCGCATTACCCATGTCCAGATATACTACATCTACCACATCACCCATGTCCAGATATACTACATCTACCGCAGTACCCATGTCCAGATATACTACATCTACAGCATTACCCATGTCCAGATATACTACATCTACCGCATCACCCATGTCCAGATATACTACATCTACCACATTACGCATGTCCAGATATACTACATCTACCGCATCACCCATGTCCAGATATACTACATCTACCACATCACCCATGTTCAGATATACTACATCTACCGCATTACCCATGTCCAGATATACTACATCTACCGCATTACCCATGTCCAGATATACTACATCTACCACATTACTCATGTCCAGATATACTACATCTACCACATTACTCATGTCCAGATATACTACATCTACCGCATCACCCATGTCCAGATATACTACATCTACCGCATTACCCATATCCAGATATACTACATCTACCGCATTACCTATGTCCAGATATACTACATCTACCGCATCACCCATGTCCAGATATACTTCATCTACCGCATTACCCATGTCCAGATATACTACATCTACCACATTACTCATGTCCAGATATACTACATCTACCGCATCACCCATGTCCAGATATACTACATCTACCGCAACACCCATGTCCAGATATACTACATCTACCGCATCACCTATGTCCAGATATACTACATCTACCACATTACCCATGTCCAGATATACTACATCTACTGCATCACCCATGTCCAGATATACCACATCTACCGCATTACCCATGTCCAGATATACTACATCTACCGCATCACCCATGTCCAGATATACTACATCTACCACATTACCCATGTCCAGATATACTACATCTACCACATTACCATGTCCATATATGCTACATCTACTGCATTACCTATGTCCATATATACTACATCTACCACATTACCCATGTCCAGATATACTTCATCTACCGCATTACCCATGTTCAGTCCAGATATACTACATCTACCGCATTACCCATGTCCAGATATACTACATCTACCGTATTACTCATGTCCAGATATACTACATCTGCCGCATTACCCATGTCCAGATATACTACATCTAACGCATTACCCATATCCAGATATACCACATCTGCCGCATTACCCATGTCCAGGTATACTTCATCTACCGCATTACCCATGTTCAGTCCACATATACTACATCTACCGCATCACCCATGTCCAGATATACTACATCTACCGCATCACCCATGTTCAGATATGCTACATCTACCGCATTACCCATGTCCATATATACTACATCTACCACATTACCCATGTCCAGATATACAACATCTACCGCATCACCCATGTCCAGATATACTACATCTACCACATTACCCATGTCCAGATATACTACATCTACCACATCACCCATGTCCAGATATACTACATCTACCACATTACCCATGTCCAGATATACTTCTTCTACCGCATTACCCATGTCCAGATATACTACATCTACCACATTACTCATGTCCAGATATACTACATCTACCAAATTACTCATGTCCAGATATACTACATCTACCGCATCACCCATGTCCAGATATACTACATCTACCGCATCACCCATGTCCAGATATACTACATCTACCGCATCACCTATGTCCAGATATACTACATCTACCACATTACCCATGTCCAGATATGCTACATCTACTGCATTACCTATGTCCATATATACTACATCTACCGCATTACCCTTGTCCAGATATACAACATCTACCGCATTACCCATGTCCAGATATACTACATCTACCACATCACCCATGTCCAGATATACTACATCTACCGCAGTACCCATGTCCAGATATACTACATCTACAGCATTACCCATGTCCAGATATACTACATCTACCGCATCACCCATGTCCAGATATACTACATCTACCACATTACGCATGTCCAGATATACTACATCTACCGCATCACCCATGTCCAGATATACTACATCTACCACATCACCCATGTTCAGATATACTACATCTACCGCATTACCCATGTCCAGATATACTACATCTACCGCATTACCCATGTCCAGATATACTACATCTACCACATTACTCATGTCCAGATATACTACATCTACCACATTACTCATGTCCAGATATACTACATCTACCGCATCACCCATGTCCAGATATACTACATCTACCGCATTACCCATGTCCAGATATACTACATCTACCGCATTACCTATGTCCAGATATACTACATCTACCGCATCACCCATGTCCAGATATACTTCATCTACCGCATTACCCATGTCCAGATATACTACATCTACCACATTACTCATGTCCAGATATACTACATCTACCACATTACTCTTGTCCAGATATACTACATCTACCGCATCACCCATGTCCAGATATACTACATCTACCGCATCACCCATGTCCAGATATACTACATCTACCGCATCACTTATGTCCAGATATACTACATCTACCACATTACCCATGTCCAGATATACTACATCTACTGCATCACCCATGTCCAGATATACTACATCTACCACATTACCCATGTCCAGATATGCTACATCTACTGCATTACCTATGTCCATATATACTACATCTACCACATTACCCTTGTCCAGATATACAACATCTACCGCATTACCCATGTCCAGATATACTACATCTACCGCATTACCCATATCCAGATACACCACATCTGCCGCATTACCCATGTCCAGGTATACTTCATCTACCGCATTTCCCATGTTCAGTCCACATATACTACATCTACCGCATCACCCATGTCCAGATATACTACATCTACCGCATCACCCATGTCCAGATATACTACATCTACCACATTACCCATGTTCAGATATGCTACATCTACCGCATTACCCATGTCCATATATACTACATCTACCACATTACCCATGTCCAGATATACAACATCTACCGCATCACCCATGTCCAGATATACTACATCTACCGCATTACCCATGTCCAGATATACTACATCTACTGCATTACCCATGACCAGATATACTACATCTACCGCATTACTCATGTCCAGATATACTACATCTACCGCATTACCCATGTCCAGATATACTACATCTACCGCATCACCCATGTCCAGATATACTACATCTACCACATCAGCCATGTCCAGATATACTACATCTACCACATTACCCATGTCCAGATATACTACATCTACCACATCAGCCATGTCCAGATATACTACATCTACCGCATTACTCATGTCCAGATTTACTACATCTACCGCATCACCCATGTCCAGATATACTACATCTATCACATTACCCATGTCCAGATACACTACATCTACCGCATCACCCATGTCCAGATATACTACATCTACCGCATCACCCATGTCCAGATATACTACATCTACCGTATTACTCATGTCCAGATATACTACATCTGCCGCATTACCCATGTCCAGATATACTACATCTACCGCATTACCCCTATCCAGATATACCACATCTGCCGCATTACCCATGTCCAGGTATACTACATCTACCGTATTACCCATGTTCAGTCCACATATACTACATCTACCGCATCACCCATGTCCAGATATACTACATCTACCGCATCACCCATGTCCAGATATACATCTACCGCATTACTCATGTCCAGATATACTACATCTACCACATTACTCATGTCCAGATATACTACATCTACCGCATCACCCATGTCCAGATATACTACATCTACCGCATTACCCATGTCCAGATATACTACATCTACCACATCACCCATGTCCAGATATACTACATCTACCGCATTACCCATGTCCAGATATACTACATCTACCGCATTACCCATGTCCAGATATACTACATCTACCACATTACTCATGTCCAGATATACTACATCTACCGCATCACCCATGTCCAGATATACTACATCTACCGCATTACCCATGTCCAGACATACTACATCTACCGCATTACCTATGTCCAGATATACTACATTTATCGCATCACCCATGTCCAGATATACCACATCTACCGCATTACACATGTCCAGATATACTACATCTACCGCATCACCCATGTCCAGATATACTTCATCTACCGTATCACCATGTCCAGATATACTACATCTGCCGCATTACCCATGTCCAGATATACTACATCTACCGCATCACCAATGTCCAGATATACTACATCTACCTCATCACCCATGTCCAGATATACTACATCTACCGCATTACTCATGTCCAGATATACTACATCTACCACATTACTCATGTCCAGATATACTACATCTACCGCATCACCCATGTCCAGATATACTACATCTACCGCATTACCCATGTCCAGATATACTACATCTACCGCATTACCTATGTCCAGATATACTACATCTACCGCATCACCCATGTCCAGATATACCACATCTACCGCATTACACATGTCCAGATATACTACATCTACCGCATCACCCATGTCCAGATATACTTCATCTACCGCATTACCCATGTCCAGATATGCTACATCTACCACATTACTCATGTCCAGATATACTACATCTACCACATTACTCATGTCTAGATATACTACATCCACCGCATCACCCATGTCCAGATATACTACATCTACCGCATCATCCATGTCCAGATATACTACATCTACCGTATCACCATGTCCAGATATACTACATCTGCCGCATTACCCATGTCCAGATATACTACATCTACTGCATTACCCATGTCCAGATATACTACATCTACCGCATCACCCATGTCCAGATATACTACATCTACTGCATTACACATATCCAGATATACTACATCTGCCGCATTACCCATGTCCAGATATACTTCATCTACCGCATTACCCATGTTCAGTCCAGATATACTACATCTACCGCATCACCGATGTCCAGATATACTACATCTACCGCATAACCCATGTCCAGATATACTACATCTACCGCATCACCCATGTCCAGATATACTACATCTACCGCATTACCCATGTCCAGATATACTACATCTACCACATTACCCATGTCCAGATATACTACATCTACCACATCACCCATGTCCAGATATACTACATCTACCACATTACCCATGTCCAGATATACTTCTTCTACCGCATTACCCATGTCCAGATATACTACATCTACCACATTACTCATGTCCAGATATACTACATCTACCAAATTACTCATGTCCAGATATACTACATCTACCGCATCACCCATGTCCAGATATACTACATCTACCGCATCACCCATGTCCAGATATACTACATCTACCGCATCACCTATGTCCAGATATACTACATCTACCACATTACCCATGTCCAGATATACTACATCTACTGCATCACCCATGTCCAGATATACTACATCTACCACATTACCCATGTCCAGATATGCTACATCTACTGCATTACCTATGTCCATATATACTACATCTACCGCATTACCCTTGTCCAGATATACAACATCTACCGCATTACCCATGTCCAGATATACTACATCTACCACATCACCCATGTCCAGATATACTACATCTAACGCAGTACCCATGTCCAGATATACTACATCTACAGCATTACCCATGTCCAGATATACTACATCTACCGCATCACCCATGTCCAGATATACTACATCTACCACATTACCCATGTCCAGATATACTACATCTACCGCATCACCCATGTCCAGATATACTACATCTACCACATCACCCATGTTCAGATATACTACATCTACCGCATTACCCATGTCCAGATATACTACATCTACCGCATTACCCATGTCCAGATATACTACATCTACCACATTACTCATGTCCAGATATACTACATCTACCACATTACTCATGTCCAGATATACTACATCTACCGCATCACCCATGTCCAGATATACTACATCTACCGCATTACCCATGTCCAGATATACTACATCTACCGCATTACCTATGTCCAGATATACTACATCTACCGCATCACCCATGTCCAGATATACTTCATCTACCGCATTACTCATGTCCAGATATACTACATCTACCACATTACTCTTGTCCAGATATACTACATCTACCGCATCACCCATGTCCAGATATACTACATCTACCGCATCACCCATGTCCAGATATACTACATCTACCGCATCACCTATGTCCAGATATACTACATCTACCACATTACCCATGTCCAGATATACTACATCTACTGCATCACCCATGTCCAGATATACTACATCTACCACATTACCCATGTCCAGATATGCTACATCTACTGCATTACCTATGTCCATATATACTACATCTACCACATTACCCTTGTCCAGATATACAACCTCTACCGCATTACCCATGTCCAGATATACTACATCTACCGCATTACCCATATCCAGATATACCACATCTGCCGCATTACCCATGTCCAGGTATACTTCATCTACCGCATTACCCATGTTCAGTCCACATATACTACATCTACCGCATCACCCATGTCCAGATATACTACATCTACCGCATCACCCATGTCCAGATATACTACATCTACCACATTACCCATGTTCAGATATGCTACATCTACCGCATTACCCATGTCCATATATACTACATCTACCACATTACCCATGTCCAGATATACAACATCTACCGCATCACCCATGTCCAGATATACTACATCTACCGCATTACCCATGTCCAGATATACTACATCTACTGCATTACCCATGACCAGATATACTACATCTACCGCATTACTCATGTCCAGATATACTACATCTACCGCATTACCCATGTCCAGATATACTACATCTACCGCATCACCCATGTCCAGATATACTACATCTACCACATCAGCCATGTCCAGATATACTACATCTACCACATTACCCATGTCCAGATATACTACATCTACCACATCAGCCATGTCCAGATATACTACATCTACCGCATTACTCATGTCCAGATTTACTACATCTACCGCATCACCCATGTCCAGATATACTACATCTATCACATTACCCATGTCCAGATACACTACATCTACCGCATCACCCATGTCCAGATATACTACATCTACCGCATCACCCATGTCCAGATATACTACATCTACCGTATTACTCATGTCCAGATATACTACATCTGCCGCATTACCCATGTCCAGATATACCACATCTACCGCATTACCCCTATCCAGATATACCACATCTGCCGCATTACCCATGTCCATGTATACTACATCTACCGTATTACCCATGTTCAGTCCACATATACTTCATCTACCGCATCACCCATGTCCAGATATACTACATCTACCGCATCACCCATGTCCAGATATACATCTACCGCATTACTCATGTCCAGATATACTACATCTACCACATTACTCATGTCCAGATATACTACATCTACCGCATCACCCATGTCCAGATATACTACATCTACCGCATTACCCATGTCCAGATATACTACATCTACCACATCACCCATGTCCAGATATACTACATCTACCGCATTACCCATGTCCAGATATACTACATCTACCGCATTACCCATGTCCAGATATACTACATCTACCACATTACTCATGTCCAGATATACTACATCTACCGCATCACCCATGTCCAGATATACTACATCTACCGCATTACCCATGTCCAGACATACTACATCTACCGCATTACCTATGTCCAGATATACTACATTTATCGCATCACCCATGTCCAGATATACCACATCTACCGCATTACACATGTCCAGATATACTACATCTACCGCATCACCCATGTCCAGATATACTTCATCTACCGTATCACCATGTCCAGATATACTACATCTGCCGCATTACCCATGTCCAGATATACTACATCTACCGCATCACCCATGTCCAGATATACTACATCTACCGCATCACCCATGTCCAGATATACTACATCTACCGCATTACTCATGTCCAGATATACTACATCTACCACATTACTCATGTCCAGATATACTACATCTACCGCATCACCCATGTCCAGATATACTACATCTACCGCATTACCCATGTCCAGATATACTACATCTACCGCATTACCTATGTCCAGATATACTACATCTACCGCATCACCCATGTCCAGATATACCACATCTACCGCATTACACATGTCCAGATATACTACATCTACCGCATCACCCATGTCCAGATATACTTCATCTACCGCATTACCCATGTCCAGATATACTACATCTACCACATTACCCATGTTCAGATATGCTACATCTACCGCATTACCCATGTCCATATATACTACATCTACCACATTACCCATGTCCAGATATACAACATCTACCGCATCACCCATGTCCAGATATACTACATCTACCGCATTACCCATGTCCAGATATACTACATCTACTGCATTACCCATGACCAGATATACTACATCTACCGCATTACTCATGTCCAGATATACTACATCTACCGCATTACCCATGTCCAGATATACTACATCTACCGCATCACCCATGTCCAGATATACTACATCTACCACATCAGCCAAGTCCAGATATACTACATCTACCACATTACCCATGTCCAGATATACTACATCTACCACATCAGCCATGTCCAGATATACTACATCTACCGCATTACTCATGTCCAGATTTACTACATCTACCGCATCACCCATGTCCAGATATACTACATCTATCACATTACCCATGTCCAGATACACTACATCTACCGCATCACCCATGTCCAGATATACTACATCTACCGCATCACCCATGTCCAGATATACTACATCTACCGTATTACTCATGTCCAGATATACTACATCTGCCGCATTACCCATGTCCAGATATACTACATCTACCGCATTACCCCTATCCAGATATACCACATCTGCCGCATTACCCATGTCCAGGTATACTACATCTACCGTATTACCCATGTTCAGTCCACATATACTACATCTACCGCATCACCCATGTCCAGATATACTACATCTACCGCATCACCCATGTCCAGATATACATCTACCGCATTACTCATGTCCAGATATACTACATCTACCACATTACTCATGTCCAGATATACTACATCTACCGCATCACCCATGTCCAGATATACTACATCTACCGCATTACCCATGTCCAGATATACTACATCTACCACATTACCCATGTCCAGATATACTACATCTACCACATCACCCATGTCCAGATATACTACATCTACCACATTACCCATGTCCAGATATACTTCTTCTACCGCATTACCCATGTCCAGATATACTACATCTACCACATTACTCATGTCCAGATATACTACATCTACCAAATTACTCATGTCCAGATATACTACATCTACCGCATCACCCATGTCCAGATATACTACATCTACCGCATCACCCATGTCCAGATATACTACATCTACCGCATCACCTATGTCCAGATATACTACATCTACCACATTACCCATGTCCAGATATACTACATCTACTGCATCACCCATGTCCAGATATACTACATCTACCACATTACCCATGTCCAGATATGCTACATCTACTGCATTACCTATGTCCATATATACTACATCTACCGCATTACCCTTGTCCAGATATACAACATCTACCGCATTACCCATGTCCAGATATACTACATCTACCACATCACCCATGTCCAGATATACTACATCTAACGCAGTACCCATGTCCAGATATACTACATCTACAGCATTACCCATGTCCAGATATACTACATCTACCGCATCACCCATGTCCAGATATACTACATCTACCACATTACCCATGTCCAGATATACTACATCTACCGCATCACCCATGTCCAGATATACTACATCTACCACATCACCCATGTTCAGATATACTACATCTACCGCATTACCCATGTCCAGATATACTACATCTACCGCATTACCCATGTCCAGATATACTACATCTACCACATTACTCATGTCCAGATATACTACATCTACCACATTACTCATGTCCAGATATACTACATCTACCGCATCACCCATGTCCAGATATACTACATCTACCGCATTACCCATGTCCAGATATACTACATCTACCGCATTACCTATGTCCAGATATACTACATCTACCGCATCACCCATGTCCAGATATACTTCATCTACCGCATTACTCATGTCCAGATATACTACATCTACCACATTACTCTTGTCCAGATATACTACATCTACCGCATCACCCATGTCCAGATATACTACATCTACCGCATCACCCATGTCCAGATATACTACATCTACCGCATCACCTATGTCCAGATATACTACATCTACCACATTACCCATGTCCAGATATACTACATCTACTGCATCACCCATGTCCAGATATACTACATCTACCACATTACCCATGTCCAGATATGCTACATCTACTGCATTACCTATGTCCATATATACTACATCTACCACATTACCCTTGTCCAGATATACAACCTCTACCGCATTACCCATGTCCAGATATACTACATCTACCGCATTACCCATATCCAGATATACCACATCTGCCGCATTACCCATGTCCAGGTATACTTCATCTACCGCATTACCCATGTTCAGTCCACATATACTACATCTACCGCATCACCCATGTCCAGATATACTACATCTACCGCATCACCCATGTCCAGATATACTACATCTACCACATTACCCATGTTCAGATATGCTACATCTACCGCATTACCCATGTCCATATATACTACATCTACCACATTACCCATGTCCAGATATACAACATCTACCGCATCACCCATGTCCAGATATACTACATCTACCGCATTACCCATGTCCAGATATACTACATCTACTGCATTACCCATGACCAGATATACTACATCTACCGCATTACTCATGTCCAGATATACTACATCTACCGCATTACCCATGTCCAGATATACTACATCTACCGCATCACCCATGTCCAGATATACTACATCTACCACATCAGCCATGTCCAGATATACTACATCTACCACATTACCCATGTCCAGATATACTACATCTACCACATCAGCCATGTCCAGATATACTACATCTACCGCATTACTCATGTCCAGATTTACTACATCTACCGCATCACCCATGTCCAGATATACTACATCTATCACATTACCCATGTCCAGATACACTACATCTACCGCATCACCCATGTCCAGATATACTACATCTACCGCATCACCCATGTCCAGATATACTACATCTACCGTATTACTCATGTCCAGATATACTACATCTGCCGCATTACCCATGTCCAGATATACCACATCTACCGCATTACCCCTATCCAGATATACCACATCTGCCGCATTACCCATGTCCATGTATACTACATCTACCGTATTACCCATGTTCAGTCCACATATACTTCATCTACCGCATCACCCATGTCCAGATATACTACATCTACCGCATCACCCATGTCCAGATATACATCTACCGCATTACTCATGTCCAGATATACTACATCTACCACATTACTCATGTCCAGATATACTACATCTACCGCATCACCCATGTCCAGATATACTACATCTACCGCATTACCCATGTCCAGATATACTACATCTACCACATCACCCATGTCCAGATATACTACATCTACCGCATTACCCATGTCCAGATATACTACATCTACCGCATTACCCATGTCCAGATATACTACATCTACCACATTACTCATGTCCAGATATACTACATCTACCGCATCACCCATGTCCAGATATACTACATCTACCGCATTACCCATGTCCAGACATACTACATCTACCGCATTACCTATGTCCAGATATACTACATTTATCGCATCACCCATGTCCAGATATACCACATCTACCGCATTACACATGTCCAGATATACTACATCTACCGCATCACCCATGTCCAGATATACTTCATCTACCGTATCACCATGTCCAGATATACTACATCTGCCGCATTACCCATGTCCAGATATACTACATCTACCGCATCACCCATGTCCAGATATACTACATCTACCGCATCACCCATGTCCAGATATACTACATCTACCGCATTACTCATGTCCAGATATACTACATCTACCACATTACTCATGTCCAGATATACTACATCTACCGCATCACCCATGTCCAGATATACTACATCTACCGCATTACCCATGTCCAGATATACTACATCTACCGCATTACCTATGTCCAGATATACTACATCTACCGCATCACCCATGTCCAGATATACCACATCTACCGCATTACACATGTCCAGATATACTACATCTACCGCATCACCCATGTCCAGATATACTTCATCTACCGCATTACCCATGTCCAGATATACTACATCTACCACATTACCCATGTTCAGATATGCTACATCTACCGCATTACCCATGTCCATATATACTACATCTACCACATTACCCATGTCCAGATATACAACATCTACCGCATCACCCATGTCCAGATATACTACATCTACCGCATTACCCATGTCCAGATATACTACATCTACTGCATTACCCATGACCAGATATACTACATCTACCGCATTACTCATGTCCAGATATACTACATCTACCGCATTACCCATGTCCAGATATACTACATCTACCGCATCACCCATGTCCAGATATACTACATCTACCACATCAGCCAAGTCCAGATATACTACATCTACCACATTACCCATGTCCAGATATACTACATCTACCACATCAGCCATGTCCAGATATACTACATCTACCGCATTACTCATGTCCAGATTTACTACATCTACCGCATCACCCATGTCCAGATATACTACATCTATCACATTACCCATGTCCAGATACACTACATCTACCGCATCACCCATGTCCAGATATACTACATCTACCGCATCACCCATGTCCAGATATACTACATCTACCGTATTACTCATGTCCAGATATACTACATCTGCCGCATTACCCATGTCCAGATATACTACATCTACCGCATTACCCCTATCCAGATATACCACATCTGCCGCATTACCCATGTCCAGGTATACTACATCTACCGTATTACCCATGTTCAGTCCACATATACTACATCTACCGCATCACCCATGTCCAGATATACTACATCTACCGCATCACCCATGTCCAGATATACATCTACCGCATTACTCATGTCCAGATATACTACATCTACCACATTACTCATGTCCAGATATACTACATCTACCGCATCACCCATGTCCAGATATACTACATCTACCGCATTACCCATGTCCAGATATACTACATCTACCACATCACCCATGTCCAGATATACTACATCTACCGCATTACCCATGTCCAGATATACTACATCTACCGCATTACCCATGTCCAGATATACTACAT
The DNA here is from genome assembly GCA_947044405.1 of Leptodactylus fallax. NCBI lineage: Eukaryota > Metazoa > Chordata > Amphibia > Anura > Leptodactylidae > Leptodactylus > Leptodactylus fallax. The sequence continues at coordinate 250,579 of CAMRHE010000881.1, forward strand.
CTACCACATTACTCATGTCCAGATATACTACATCTACCGCATCACCCATGTCCAGATATACTACATCTACCGCATTACCCATGTCCAGACATACTACATCTACCGCATTACCTATGTCCAGATATACTACATTTATCGCATCACCCATGTCCAGATATACCACATCTACCGCATTACACATGTCCAGATATACTACATCTACCGCATCACCCATGTCCAGATATACTTCATCTACCGTATCACCATGTCCAGATATACTACATCTGCCGCATTACCCATGTCCAGATATACTACATCTACCGCATCACCCATGTCCAGATATACTACATCTACCTCATCACCCATGTCCAGATATACTACATCTACCGCATTACTCATGTCCAGATATACTACATCTACCACATTACTCATGTCCAGATATACTACATCTACCGCATCACCCATGTCCAGATATACTACATCTACCGCATTACCCATGTCCAGATATACTACATCTACCGCATTACCTATGTCCAGATATACTACATCTACCGCATCACCCATGTCCAGATATACCACATCTACCGCATTACACATGTCCAGATATACTACATCTACCGCATCACCCATGTCCAGATATACTTCATCTACCGCATTACCCATGTCCAGATATGCTACATCTACCACATTACTCATGTCCAGATATACTACATCTACCACATTACTCATGTCTAGATATACTACATCCACCGCATCACCCATGTCCAGATATACTACATCTACCGCATCATCCATGTCCAGATATACTACATCTACCGTATCACCATGTCCAGATATACTACATCTGCCGCATTACCCATGTCCAGATATACTACATCTACTGCATTACCCATGTCCAGATATACTACATCTACCGCATCACCCATGTCCAGATATACTACATCTACTGCATTACACATATCCAGATATACTACATCTGCCGCATTACCCATGTCCAGATATACTTCATCTACAGCATTACCCATGTTCAGTCCAGATATACTACATCTACCGCATCACCGATGTCCAGATATACTACATCTACCGCATAACCCATGTCCAGATATACTACATCTACCGCATCACCCATGTCCAGATATACTACATCTACCGCATTACCCATGTCCAGATATACTACATCTACCACATTACCCATGTCCAGATATACTACATCTACCGCATCACCCATGTCCAGATATACTACATCTACCGCATTACCTATGTCCAGATATACTACATCTACCGCATCACCCATGTCCAGATATACTTCATCTACCGCATTACTCATGTCCAGATATACTACATCTACCACATTACTCTTGTCCAGATATACTACATCTACCGCATCACCCATGTCCAGATATACTACATCTACCGCATCACCCATGTCCAGATATACTACATCTACCGCATCACCTATGTCCAGATATACTACATCTACCACATTACCCATGTCCAGATATACTACATCTACTGCATCACCCATGTCCAGATATACTACATCTACCGCATCACCCATGTCCAGATATACTACATCTACCGCATTACCCATGTCCAGACATACTACATCTACCGCATTACCTATGTCCAGATATACTACATTTATCGCATCACCCATGTCCAGATATACCACATCTACCGCATTACACATGTCCAGATATACTACATCTACCGCATCACCCATGTCCAGATATACTTCATCTACCGTATCACCATGTCCAGATATACTACATCTGCCGCATTACCCATGTCCAGATATACTACATCTACCGCATCACCCATGTCCAGATATACTACATCTACCGCATCACCCATGTCCAGATATACTACATCTACCGCATTACTCATGTCCAGATATACTACATCTACCACATTACTCATGTCCAGATATACTACATCTACCGCATCACCCATGTCCAGATATACTACATCTACCGCATTACCCATGTCCAGATATACTACATCTACCGCATTACCTATGTCCAGATATACTACATCTACCGCATCACCCATGTCCAGATATACCACATCTACCGCATTACACATGTCCAGATATACTACATCTACCGCATCACCCATGTCCAGATATACTTCATCTACCGCATTACCCATGTCCAGATATACTACATCTACCACATTACCCATGTTCAGATATGCTACATCTACCGCATTACCCATGTCCATATATACTACATCTACCACATTACCCATGTCCAGATATACAACATCTACCGCATCACCCATGTCCAGATATACTACATCTACCGCATTACCCATGTCCAGATATACTACATCTACTGCATTACCCATGACCAGATATACTACATCTACCGCATTACTCATGTCCAGATATACTACATCTACCGCATTACCCATGTCCAGATATACTACATCTACCGCATCACCCATGTCCAGATATACTACATCTACCACATCAGCCATGTCCAGATATACTACATCTACCACATTACCCATGTCCAGATATACTACATCTACCACATCAGCCATGTCCAGATATACTACATCTACCGCATTACTCATGTCCAGATTTACTACATCTACCGCATCACCCATGTCCAGATATACTACATCTATCACATTACCCATGTCCAGATACACTACATCTACCGCATCACCCATGTCCAGATATACTACATCTACCGCATCACCCATGTCCAGATATACTACATCTACCGTATTACTCATGTCCAGATATACTACATCTGCCGCATTACCCATGTCCAGATATACTACATCTACCGCATTACCCCTATCCAGATATACCACATCTGCCGCATTACCCATGTCCAGGTATACTACATCTACCGTATTACCCATGTTCAGTCCACATATACTACATCTACCGCATCACCCATGTCCAGATATACTACATCTACCGCATCACCCATGTCCAGATATACATCTACCGCATTACTCATGTCCAGATATACTACATCTACCACATTACTCATGTCCAGATATACTACATCTACCGCATCACCCATGTCCAGATATACTACATCTACCGCATTACCCATGTCCAGATATACTACATCTACCACATCACCCATGTCCAGATATACTACATCTACCGCATTACCCATGTCCAGATATACTACATCTACCGCATTACCCATGTCCAGATATACTACATCTACCACATTACTCATGTCCAGATATACTACATCTACTGCATCACCCATGTCCAGATATACTACATCTACCACATTACCCATGTCCAGATATGCTACATCTACTGCATTACCTATGTCCATATATACTACATCTACCACATTACCCTTGTCCAGATATACAACATCTACCGTATTACCCATGTCCAGATATACTACATCTACCGCATTACCCATATCCAGATATACCACATCTGCCGCATTACCCATGTCCAGGTATACTTCATCTACCGCATTACCCATGTTCAGTCCACATATACTACATCTACTGCATCACCCATGTCCAGATATACTACATCTACCGCATCACCCATGTCCAGATATACTACATCTACCACATTACCCATGTTCAGATATGCTACATCTACCGCATTACCCATGTCCATATATACTACATCTACCACATTACCCATGTCCAGATATACAACATCTACCGCATCACCCATGTCCAGATATACTACATCTACCGCATTACCCATGTCCAGATATACTACATCTACTGCATTACCCATGACCAGATATACTACATCTACCGCATTACTCATGTCCAGATATACTACATCTACCGCATTACCCATGTCCAGATATACTACATCTACCGCATCACCCATGTCCAGATATACTACATCTACCACATCAGCCATGTCCAGATATACTACATCTACCACATTACCCATGTCCAGATATACTACATCTACCACATCAGCCATGTCCAGATATACTACATCTACCACATTACCCATGTCCAGATATACTACATCTACCACATCAGCCATGTCCAGATATACTACATCTACCGCATTACTCATGTCCAGATATACTACATCTACCGCATCACCCATGTCCAGATATACTACATCTATCACATTACCCATTTCCAGATATACTACATCTACCGCATCACCCATGTCCAGATATACTACATCTACCGCATCACCCATGTCCAGATATACTACATCTACCGTATTACTCATGTCCAGATATACTACATCTGCCGCATTACCCATGTCCAGATATACTACATCTACCGCATTACCCCTATCCAGATATACCACATCTGCCGCATTACCCATGTCCAGGTATACTACATCTACCGCATTACCCATGTTCAGTCCACATATACTACATCTACCGCATCACCTATGTCCAGATATACTACATCTACCGCATTACCCATGTCCAGATATACTACATCTACCACATTACCCATGTCCAGATATACTACATCTACCGCATCACCCATGTCCAGATATACTACATCTACCACATTACCCATGTTCAGATATGCTACATCTACCGCATTACCCATGTCCATATATACTACATCTACCACATTACCCATGTCCAGATATACAACATCTACCGCATCACCCATGTCCAGATATACTACATCTACCGCATTACCCATGTCCAGATATACTACATCTACCACATCACCCATGTCCAGATATACTACATTTCCGCATTACCCATGTCCAGATATACTACATCTACCGCATTACCCATGTCCAGATATACTACATCTACTGCATCACCCATGTCCAGATATACCACATCTACCGCATTACCCATGTCCAGATATACTACATCTACCGCATCACCCATGTCCAGATATACTACATCTATCACATTACCCATGTCCAGATATACTACATCTACCGCATCACCCATGTCCAGATATACTACATCTACCGCATCACCCATGTCCAGATATACTACATCTACCGTATTACTCATGTCCAGATATACTACATCTGCCGCATTACCCATGTCCAGATATACTACATCTACCGCATCACCCATGTCCAGATATACTACATCTACCGCATCACCCATATCCAGATATGCTACATCTACCGCATTACCCATGTCCATATATGCTACATCTACCACATTACCCATGTCCAGATATACAACATCTACCGCATCACCCATGTCCAGATATACTACATCTACCGCATTCCCCATGTCCAGATATACTACATCTACCACATCACCCATGTCCAGATATACTACATCTACCGCATTACCCATGTCCAGATATACTACATCTACCGCATTACCCATGTCCAGATATACTACATCTACTGCATCACCCATGTCCAGATATACCACATCTACCGCATTACCCATGTCCAGATATACTACATCTACCGCATCACCCATGTCCAGATATACTACATCTACCGCATCACCCATGTCCAGATATACTACATCTACCACATTACCCATGTCCAGATATACTACATCTACCGCATTACTCATGTCCAGATATACTACATCTACCGCATCACCCATGTCCAGATATACTACATCTACCACATTACCCATGTCCAGATATACTACATCTACCGCATCACCCGTGTCTAGATATACTACATCTGCCGCATTACCCATGTCCAGATATACTACATCTACCGCATTACACGTGTCCAGATATGCTTCATCTACTGCATTACCCATGTTCAGTCCAGATATACTACATCTACCGCATTACCCATGTTCAGTCCAGATATACAACATCTACCGCATCACCCATGTCCAGATATACTACATCTACTGCATTACCCATGTCCAGATATACTACATCTACCGCATTACCCATGTCCAGATATACTACATCTACCACATTACCCATGTCCCGTCTAGAACTGACCTCTTCATAGAAGCTGATCAGATTAGTCGGACAGGACTGATTCCTCATGAACCCATGCTGATTGGGGGTTATGTTTACATTGAGATACTCCAGGATAACATCTCTTAAAAAACCCCTCAAATATCTTACCCACCACAGAGGTCAGACTTACCATCCTATAGTTTCCAGGCTCACTTTTAGACCCCTTTTTGAATATTGGCATCACGTTTGCTATGCGCCAATGCAATATTAGATATCAGGGTTTGTCTATCACCGTGAATAATCCACTCAGAACTCGGGGGTGTATGCCATCTGGACCCGGCGATTTCTCTATTTTAGTGGTTTGAAGATGGCGCCGCACTTCCTCCTGGGTTATACAGGTGACATCTAATGGAGAGTTTACATTACCTCTAATCATGTAATTGGCTATTGGATTTTCTTGTGTAAACACTGTAGAGAAGAAGACATGTAATAGTTGTGCCTTTTCCTCATCCTCCTCCACCATTACTCCGAGATTCCATTGTCAGTTTATATTTTCTTATTATTTATGTAGGTGAAGAATAATTTTGAATTATTTTTACTTTCCTTGGTGATTATTCTCTTTGCCTCGATCTTTGCCTCCTTTATTTGTCTTTTACACAATTTATTTTTCTCCTTATAGTTTTTTACTGCTGCATCGCTACTTTCTTGTTTTATAGTGATGGCCAAAAGTATTGGCACCCCTGCAATTCTGTCAGATAATACTCAATTTCTTCCAGAAAATGATTGCAATCACAAATGCTTTGGTAATAAGATCTTCATTTATTTTGCTTGCAATGAAAAAACACAAAAGAGAATGAAAAAAAAAGTCAAATCATTGATCATTTTACACAAAACTCCAAAAATGGGCCGGACAAAAGTATTGGCACCCTCAGCCTAATACTTGGTAGCACAACCTTTAGACAAAATAACTGCGAACAACCGCTTATGGTAACCATCAATGAGTTTCATACAATGCTCTGCTGGAATTTCTCCAGGTCCCTGAGATGTGAAGGGCGCCTTCTCCAAACTGCCATTTTGAGATCTCTCCACAGGTGTTCTATGGGATTCAGGTCTGGACTCATTGCTGGCCACTTTACAAGTCTCCAGTGCTTTCTCTCAAACCATTTTCTAGTGCTTTTTGAAGTGTGTTTTGGGTCATTGCCCTGCTGGAAGACCCATGACCATGCCATGGGCTTTAAACTTCTTGATGACACTGCGCACGGTAGACACAGGAACATTCAGGTCTTTGGAGATGGACTTGTAGCCTTGAGATTGCTCATGCTTCCTCACAATTTTGCTTCTCAAGTCCTCAGACAGTTCTTTGGTCTTCTTTCTTTTCTCCATGCTCAATGTGGTACACACAAGGACACAGGACAGAGATTGAGTCAACTTTAATCCATTTCAACTGGCTGCAAGTGTGATTTAGTTATTGCCACCACCTGTTATGTGCCACAGGTAAGTAACAGGTGCTGTTAATTACACAAATTAGAGAAGCATCACGTGATTTTTCAAAGGGTGCCAATACTTTTGTCCACCCCCTTTTTTATGTTTGGTGTGGAATTATATCCAATTTGGCTTTTTGACAATTCTTTTTGTGGTTTTCCATTGAAGACAAATTAAATGAAGATATTATTACCAAAGCATTTGTGATTGCAATCATTTTCTGGAAGAAATTGAGTATTATCTGACAGAATTGCAGGGGTGCCAATATTTTTGGCCATCACTGTAGTACTGTAAAAGCTTCCTTTTTATCTGTCATTGCACTCCTTACCATTTTAGTTAACCATATTGGTTTTCTATGATTTCTGGCCCACTTATTCCAATACGGTATATGTTTTTTAGTGGTCCTATTTAGAAGGCTTTTGAAAACCTCTTCAAAACACCAACTTTTTATCCCCCTTACCCATTACATAATAGTAAAATTGGTTACACTAAACTTAAAAGTAGTAACAGTGTTTCACATTTTTTCTAACTAGGTATTCAACAACTTCAAAAAGTCATGATTGTCATCGTCATCTTCTTCACTGTTTGCCTTTGCTTTGTGGAAAGTCAGTTCCCCAGAGTCTGCACAACTGAAGCTTCTTTTCGCACCAAGAGTTGTTGTCCACTTTGGAAGGACAAAAGCCCATGTGGTTCACTGTCAGGTCGTGGGAGGTGTAGAGACTGGTTAGCTTCAACAGGAAAAAAAGATTCCCCAATATAACGATGATCGACTGGACTGGCCACGACATTATTATGACTATACCTGCGAGTGCTTTGGGAACTATAGTGGTTTTGATTGTGGTGACTGCAAATTTGGCTATCATGGTGAGAAGTGTGACAGAAAGAAAGTAGTCATAAGAAGAGAAATTCGAGAACTGTCAGTTGTGGAACAGAAAAGATTATTCAGTTACTTGGCCTTGGCCAAGACCACAAAAAGTCAAGATTTTGTTGTCCTGAGCACAGGAGACCGACATCATCGTGAGACTTACCGCTTTGTAGATGCATCTCTCTATGATGTCTTTGCATGGATGCACTACTACTCCATGAAACCCGTCATGTTAAATAGCACATTTGACCCTAATAAGAACTTTGCCCATCAAGGGCCTACATTTCCTGGATGGCATCGTCTAGGTCTTCTGTTCTTGGAAAGACAAATGCAACTTATGACTGGAGATGAAGATTTTGCTCTTCCCTATTATGACTGGAGAGGGGAGAAGAATTGCTCTATCTGTATTGATGAACTGATGGGATCTAATGACGCCCAGGGGGTTCTTAATCCCTACTCCCACTTTTCTTTTTGGAAGGTATCACTAAAGTATATTCAATTTGAGATATATCTTATTATTACCCACGTTTCTGAATATTGGTTGGTGGAGACAGGTATGTAACAGGTTGAGTCTCTATGACAAGGGAGCAGATAAGAAAAGGGAGGAATGGATATTGGGTTTAAAGAGTTCATGAAAGAATAAGAACAAGGGCAATAACACTGACATTTGGATCTACTAAGGCATGCAGGGAAGAATTTTAGCTGAAGAAGAGCTCTAAGTGTAGACATTGCTAAAGATGGCAATATCATATGGGCTCTGTATGGTTCATAATATATTATTAGTGAGACATATATATATCTATAGTGACAGGATTAGCTTAGGGATCGTCGTCTCCTCAGATAGATGAGCACTTTTGGCACAGCAATAAGAGCCCAGTCCAACCAAGTACGGTGAAATTGTTTGCAACCAGTTTTAATTGTGCTTTTCAGGTAGTCAAACAAAAGAAAAGAAAATCCTAGCTGTCTGGCCACCATCTACAATCCTAGTCATCTGACCACTACCTACAATCCTAGCCATCGGGCCACCACCTACAATCCTAGCCATCAGGCCACCACCTACAATCCTAACCATTGGGCCACCATCTACAATCCTAGTCATCTGACCACTACCTACAATTCTAGCCATCGGGCCACCACCTACAATTCTAGCCATCGGGCCACCACCTACAATCCTAGCCATTGGGCCACCACCTACAATCCTAGCCATCTGACCACCACCTACAATCCTAGCCATTGGGCCACCACCTACAATCCTAGCCATCGGGCCACCACCTACAATCCTAGCCATCGGGCCACCACCTACAATTCTAGCCATTGGGCCACCACCTACAATCCTAGCCATTGGGCCACCACCTACAATCCTAGCCATCAGGCCACCACCTACAATCCTAGCTATCTGACAAGCACCTACAATCCGAGCCATTGGGACACCACCTACAATGCTAGCCAGGAATTAACCCTACTCACCCCAAATACCTGACCCACCAACTCTCCCTACTCCAGCAGCCAGACCTTTTTACCAGATTTTAGGTAAAACCCTACATCAAGGAACACAGCTTTCCTAGCTGATTTTAGAACGTATATAACAGGAACCTGGGAGAAATGTATACTCCTACCACTTTTACACCTTGTCCTGTCGCAATAAATAAATATATATATAATTTCTTCTCGGCAAGTCTGAAAAAGTGGAGGTTTATGGATAATAATTCATGGTGGAAGTCTATATAGATGACAATACATGTTGGAGGTCTGTATAGATGATAATACATGGTGGAAGTCTGCATAGATGACAATTCATGGTGGAGCATAGTAGCAGGACATCTCCTAAAGGCAGAGAAAACAAAGCTATAAGAGATCCATCTATGTCTGTGTATGGGCAGTGAATGCAGAGCGTGATATGAGCAAGAAAAAAATAAAAAAATAATGGGGTTCTCCACCTTCTAAATATTATCTGCAAATCCGTCCACGGCAGTGCTACATCCTCATTGTTACATTCACCAGCATTTGCTTGACTTTATTTTGCTTGTATTTTTGTTATTTATATGCAGTGAATCTATGGACAAACTACATTTCCCAGGATGCATCTGCCTGCTCTCACTCTGTGTGCCCCTCTCCACTTTCCCCTGCAATTAAATCACAGGTATTATATCCCTCCCACATCTGAGGTCACATGATGCTGCTGTGATGTTTCATTTGCAAGCTCACTGCCCCCCCCCATGAGCAGCAAACAGAGAGTGAGAGCAGGCAGATGAATCATGGGAAATGTAGTTTGTCTACAGATTCACTGCATATATATAACTGTGATAAAAGGAGCAGCAAGTAAAATAAAGCCAAGCAAATGCTGGTGAAGGTAATAGTAAGGACTTAGCACTGCTGTGGATGGATTTGCAGATAATATTTGTAAGCTGGAGAACCCCTGCACTTCAATAAAGCATTTCACAAAGCGTGTTACCTTTATCTGCACTATTTGTGAAATGGTGAAAAAAACATGTTTCGAAAGTTTAAGCATGTTTTGATTTGTTTCTTCTCTTTTCTACAGGCCATATGCAGTGGTTTCAATTTTCCAGATGAATACTGCCCTTTGGCAGATGCTGAATACAAAATGGAAAGGCTACACAGGAGACCTGGCACCACGCCCTATGCTCCCAATTTGCCCACTTTAGAAGATGTTGAAAACTCACTGAAGTTGAAAGATTTTGATACTCCCCCATTCAACGAGACATCTTTACATAGTTTCCGGAATTCTCTAGAAGGTGCGTGCTGTGATAACTCAAAAGCGAGAGTGAAATAGGAAAAATGTTCAGAGGAGATGCCTGTCAGGTCATCGGTACCAGATAAACATCTCAGAATCCTTGTAGGCACACAAAATATCTGCTTGACTCTACCCATTTATCACATCTTAAGTCTGGTTTACATAGTTACATAGTAGATGAGGTTGGAAGAAGACCCAGGGCCATAAATTCCAACATATAACCCTACAGTGACCCCTTCAAATCCCCATGAGGATGATGCCATTTGCCCCACGTCAAGGGAAAAATTCTTTCCAGACTCCAAATCCAGCAATCATTATGAAACCCTGGAACAACGTTTCTTTACCAATATCTGAAACCCATAACCTGTAATATTTCTCTGTTCAAGAGTCTTCCAGGCCCTCTTTGAACTTGCACAATGAATCCACCATCACCACTTCCTGTACAGTAAAGAATCCCTGTCTTTGATGCTAGTGAAATGTCCACTTGTCACTGTTACCGGTCTAGTTGTAGAGAACGTCCCCTTATCGCTGTCACCGGCCTAGGTGCAGAGGACGTCCCCTTGTCACTGTCACTGGTCTAGGTGTAGAGGATGTCCCCTTGTCACTGTCACCGGTCTAGGTGTAGAGGACGTCCCCTTGTCACTGTCATTGGCCTAGGTATAGAGGATGTTCCCTTGTCACTGTCACCGGTCTAGGGGTAGGGGACGTCATATTGTCACTGTCACTGCCCTAGGTGTAGAGAATATCCTCTTGTCACTATCACTGGTCTAGGTGTAGAGGATGTCCCCTTGTCACTGTCACCGGTCTAGGTGTAGAGGACATCCCCTTGTCACTGTCACCGGTCTAGGTGTAGGGGATGTCACCTTGTCATTGTAATTGGCCTAGGTGTAGAGGATGTCCCCTTGTCACTGTCACCGGTCTAGGTGTAGGGGACGTATCGTTGTCACTGACACTGGTCTAGATGTAGAGGATGTCCCGTTGTCACTGTCACTGCCCTAGGTGTAGAGGATGTCCCCTTGTCACTGTCACTGGTCTAGGTGTAGAGGATATCCCCTTGTCAATGTTACTGGTCTAGTTGTAGAGGATGTCCTCTTGTCACTGTCATTGGCCTAGGTGTAGAGGATATCCCCTTGTCACTGTCACCCATCTAGGTGTAGAGGGCCTCTCCTTGTCACTGTCACTGCCCTAGGTGTAGAGGATGTCCTCTTGCCACTGTCACTGGTCTAGGTGTAGAGGACGTCCCCTTGTCACCGTCACTGGTCTAGGTGTAAAGGATGTCCCCTTGTCACTGTCACCGGCCTAGGTGTAGAGGACGTCCCCTTGTCACTGTCACTGGTCTAGATGTAGAGGATGTCCCCTTGTCACTGTCACTGGTCTAGGTGTAGAGGATGTCCCCTTGTCACTGTCACCGGGCTAGGTGTAGAGGACGTCCCCTTGTCACTGTCACTGGTCTAGGTGTAGAGGATGTCCTCTTGCCACTGTCACTGGTCTAGGTGTAGAGGACGTCCCCTTGTCACCGTCACTGGTCTAGGTGTAAAGTATGTCCCCTTGTCAATGTTACCGGTCTAGGTGTAGAGGACGTCCCATTGTCACTGTCACCGGCCTAGGTGTAGAGGATGTCCCCTTGTCACTGTCACTGACCTGGGAGTAAAAAGATTAGAGAGTTCCTTGTCCTGTCCCTTCATGTATTTGTACATTCTTATTAGATCTCCTCGTAGACGTCTTTTCTCTAATCTGAATGACCCCCAGTCTCTTAATCTGTCTCTGTCCTCCAATCCACGTATTCCTATAATTATTTTGGTCACATTCTCTTCCCTCTCTCTAGCTCAGTTATGTCCTGCTTGTATTCTGGGGCCCACAACAGTCTATGTGTGGCCCTACCAGTCATTTGTATAGAGACATAGCTATGTTCTTGTCATGAGCGTCTAGGCCTCGCCTGGCACTGGTCACTACAGGTCAGCTTACTGTCCACCACAATCACCAAGTCTCTCTCACTGTTAGTCTTACCCAGTAATTTACTATTAAGTACATAATCACAAAAATACTTTTTTTCTTCGGCTGAGGTCAGACTTACCGACCTATAGTTTCCATGCCCACTTTTAGACCCCTTTTTGACTATTGGCTCCACATTTGTATGCGCCAATTCTGTGGAACAGAACCCAGTCTTTACTGAACCTTTAAATATTATGGGTCTGTCTATCACTGCATTATTCCCTCAGAATTTGGAGGTTTATGCCATCTGAACCCAGCAATTTCTCAGTTTTAGCATTTTGAAGGCGCCGCGCTTCCTCTTGAAGAGATTTTACCTTACCACTCATCATGTCGTTGTTCATTGGATTTTCTTGTGTTAATACAGTAGAGCAGGCATTTAACAGATCTGACGCCTCATTCTCCTCCACCATTACACCCAGTTTTTACTTTCTTATTATTTATGTAGTTGAAGAATTATTTAGCAATCATTCTCTCAGTTTTTGATTTTTGCCTCCTTCGTTTTTTACACAACTTATTTTTCAAATTTTTTAATGCCACACTCTACTTTCTTGTTTTAGTACTTTAAATTCTTCCATTTTATCCCTCATTGCATTTCTTTCTGCTTTAGTTAGCCACACTGGTTTTCTATGATTTCTAACCTGCTTATTCCCATAATTTATGTTTTTAATTGGCCCTATTTAGGATGTTTTTGTCATATTTACTTTGTGTTCCCTTTGAGGACATTGTCCCAGTTTATGCAGCTAAGTTTAGGTTCATATTTGCATTTGACTCCGGCGCAGATTACACCAAAAATTGGCAGAGAGAAAAGTTCTGCCTGGAGGACTTTTCTTTCTGCTGGATTCAGCATAAAAATGAAGGAAACCCAAGAGACACCATTATAGTTTAAGGGGTCCACGGGTAACTGCTGATTTAACGGATGGGCTCTCCGTCATTCGGGTCCCCCGATGCAAGTGTGAACCTAGCTTTAGCTCCTCTCTCAGATGGTAAAAATGGTTATCATATCATACTGATAGACTACATCCAATAAAACCACTCACTATAATATAGATAGACCACATGTAATAGGACCTTTCACTAGAATATTCATAGACGATGTGAAATAAGACTCCTATATTATAGACTACATGTAATGAGAGAAACTCTTAAGCTTCGTTTAGTTGCAGGTTCAGGTGTCTTGGGTCCAACATTTATTTCAGTTGAACAAGTTTTATACGAACCACACTTTAAAATGGCTTAAAATATAGTGTGTGACACTCTCAGAACTGCTAGGACTATATATCTATAAAACATTGTATAACACTGTCAGGGCTCCTAGGACCATATATCTATAAAACATATTGTATGACACTGTCAGGGCTCCTAGGACTATATCTATAATACATAGTGTAAGACACTGTCAGGACTCCTAGTACTATATATCTATAATACATAGTGTATGACACTGTCAGGGCTCCTAGGACTATATATCTATAATACATAGTGTATGACACTGTCAGGGCTCCTAGGACTATATATCTATAATACATAATAATAATAATAATAATAATAATAATAATAATAGTCCTTTAATAGTCCCACAATGGGGAAATTCAGTGTGTTACAGCAGCAAAGATAAGCAGATACAAATACAAATACAACATGTACAGCAATGTTCCAAGGTAAGAGGCGTTACATTGATAGTAGACAGACACATAGGAATTAGCAGAGGGGGGGGGGGATTTAACAGGCAGAAAGATATTTCAGTTCTCTTTGTGTAATGATCTCCGCTTAGGTCGGTGTTGGTTGTACAGCCTAACCGCGGTGGGGAGGAAAGACTTCCGATAGCGCTTCTTCTCACACCTAGGGTGGAGCAGTTGGTCACTGACAGTACTGCCCAGCGCGATCACAGTCTCATGCATGGGATGGGACTTCTTCTTCCGCATGGAGCTCACCACGGACAGTATCCTTTTGTCACCCACCACCTGCACTGGGTCCAGGGGGCTTCCCAGGACAGAGCTGGCCCTTCTAATCAGCTTGTCAAGTTTATTTCTGTCCGTGGTTGATATACTGCTCCCTCAGCAGGCCACTCCAAAGAAGATGGCTGATGCCACTACCGAATTGAAGAAAGTTCTAAGAAGTGCCCCCCGGATTCCAAAGGCTCTCAGCTTCCTAAGCAGGTAGAGCCTACTGTGGCCCTTCCTGTACAGGGCCTCCATATGATCTGCCCAGTCCAGCTTATTATTAAGGAGCAAACCCAGGTACTTATAGGTGTTGACAATCTCGATGCCCGTCCCCAGGATGTCTACTGGTTTAGGAGGGCATCTGCCTTTACGGAAGTCCACCACCATCTCCTTGGTCTTCCCCGCACTAATCTTCAGATGGTTCCAGTGGCACCAGTCCACAAAATCCCGGTTCAGTTCTCTGTACTCCCTGTCATCATCGTCTGTGATGAGGCCGAGTCGTCAGAATACTTCTGTAGGTAGCAACTAGATGAGTTGCACCTAAAATCAGCAGTGTACAGTGTGAAGAGGAAAGGGGCGAGAACCGTACCCTGAGGTACCCCCGTATTACAGATCACAGTATCTGACACACAGTCTTGGGCTCTCACGTATTGAGGTCGATTTGTGAGGTAGTCTAGGATCCAGTTGGAGAGGTGGTGGTCCACTCCAGCAAGGCCCAGCTTGTCCCTCAATATCCTGGGCTGTATGGTGTTAAAAGCACTGGAGAAATCAAAGAACATTATTCTCACCGTGTTCCCTGGTTTCTCCAGGTGGGACAGAGCCCTGTGCAGAAGGTGGATGATGGCATCATCTACCCCAATGCCCGGCCGATAAGCAAACTGGAGGGGGTCCATAGCGGGGCTCACTAGAGGGCGGAGATGTGTGAGAACCAATCTCTCTAAGATCTTCATCAGGTGGGATGTCAGTGCTACAGGTCTGTAGTCGTTGAGGTCCATAGGGTAAGGTTTCTTTGGAACTGGTACCACACAAGAAGATTTCCATAATTTAGGGACTATTTCCTGCCTCAGGCTCATATTATACATATATGTAATTATACCCCACAGCTGGTCCCCACAAGTCTTAATTAGCCTTGCACTGATGTCATCTGGCCCTGCGGCTTTTCTCGCCTTGATCTTTTTCATCTCCTTCCTCACCTGGGCCCGTGTGAAGGTCAGACTGTGGTCAGATAAAGACGGATTTCTGGATTTACTGGTCTGTTGGGAAGTAGCTGCATCGGGTGAAGTCATTGTGGTGGGGGGAGCTGAAGGACATGCTGGGGTGGGAGGAGCTGGTGTGTGATCAAATCTGTTGAAGAATAGGTTTAGTTCATTAAGCCAATTAACATCTGCCTCAATCTGGCAGACAGACTGTTTATGACCCGAAATTGACTTAAGCCCCTCCCAGACCCCCCTTATGTCTTTTCTTTCCATTTGCTTTTCCATTTTTTCCTTATAACTGGCTTTTCCCTGCCTGATTTGATGCCTCAGCTCCTTTTGTACTTCCCTCAACCCATCCTTATCTCTTGTCCTAAATGCCATCTTTTTCTCCTTAAGTAGTGCTTTTATATCAGAGTTAATCCATGGTTTGTTGTTGGAGAAGCACCTCACCACTTTTGTGGGTACTATGTTGTCCACACAAAAATTAATGTAGTCCGTTATGCAGTGAGTCCTTCTATATCTTCTCCATAAGAATCCTGCAGAACTTCCCATGCGGTTGTGTCAAAACAATCCCTCAGAGCCTCATCACTCTCCTCGGACCATATCCTCACTGTGCGGGTGACAGCTGGTTCTCTACGTACAAGTGGCTTGTACACAGGTCGGAGATGCACTAGGTTGTGATCCGATCTTCCCAGGGGCGGTAGGGCTGATGAGTTATATGCCTCCCTCGCGTTGGCAAAGAACAAGTCCAGTGTTTTGTTGTCTCTTGTGTGGCAGGTTACATACTGTGTGAAACTGGGCAGTGTGGATGATGAGGAGGCATGGTTGAAATCACCCGACACAAGAAAGAGAGCCTGGGGGTGTTTCAACTGTAAATGGCTCAGCGTGGCTTGTAGGACCTCGCAGACAGCGTCAGCTTTCGCAGAGGGGGGGACATATGCAGCTATCACGATGACATGCGATAGTTCCCTTGGTAGGTAGAAAGGTCTCATGCTCACAGCTAATAGTTCAATGTCCTTACAGCAAGTTTGCTCCTTAATCACAATGTGCCTAGGATTACACCATCTATTATTCACAAACATTGCCAGCCCTTCTCCTTTCCTCTTACCGCTCTCCCTTGTCCTGTCTGCCTGAAGGAGTTTAAAACCATCCAAGGAGACCAGAGGGTCAGGAGTAACTTCAGTGAGCCAGGTCTCTGTAAGTAGCATCATGCTACACACCTGAAACTCCTGATGATGCCTGGTGAGCGCTGTTAGTTCATCCATCTTGTTTGCAAGAGATCTCACATTGCCCATAATGATGGAAGGAAGAGCTGGTCGGTAACGCCTCCTTTTAATCTTCTGAAGAGTTCCAGCTCTGCAGCCCTTCCCCCGCTTTTTCTTTCTCCAAAGCTCTCGGGGGATGTGTGGACAGATGGTATGCAGCCCTGCTGTGTCTCTAAGCTGCAAAAGTTTCTCTCTTGAGTAGACAAAGGAATTGTCTGCAGACACAAAAGTTCCCATTTCAAGCAGAACAAAAAGACAGATAAAAACAAAAAAGTATCACAAAGGTCCAATTCCAAGTCTTTGTGTGTTTCTTCATAGTGCAAAGTTCTTTAAGTAGAGAGATAAAAAACAAGAC
Organism: Leptodactylus fallax; assembly: GCA_947044405.1. Classification (NCBI taxonomy): domain Eukaryota; kingdom Metazoa; phylum Chordata; class Amphibia; order Anura; family Leptodactylidae; genus Leptodactylus; species Leptodactylus fallax. The sequence goes on from CAMRHE010000881.1 coordinate 268,252, forward strand.
AAAGAAAGAAAAATAAGAGAGAGAGTCTCAGAGCTGCTGTGACAGGCTGCCACTCCAGCGGCGCCATCTGTCAGGACTCCTAGGACTATATATCTATAATACATAGTGTATGACACTGTCAGGGCTCCTAGGACTATATATCTATAATACTTAGTGTATGACACTGTCAGGACTCCTAGGACTGTATATCTTTAATACATAGTATATGACAATGACAGGGCTCCTAGGACTATATATCTATAACACATAGTATATGACACTGTCAGGACTCCTAGGACTATATATCTATAACACATAGTATATAACATTGTCAGGGCTCCTAGGACGATATATCTATAATACATAGTGTATGACACTGTCAGGGCTCCTAGGACTATATATCTATAACACATAGTGTATGACACTGTCAGGGCTCCTAGGACTATATATCTATAATACATAGTGTATGACACTGTCAGGACTCCTAGGACTATATATCTATAATACATGATGTATGACACTGTCAGGGCTCCTAGGACTATATATCTATAATACATAGTCTATGACACTGTCAGGGCTCCTAGAACTATATATATCTATAATACATAGTGTATGACACTGTCAGGGCTCCTAGAACTCTATATCTATAACACATAGTGTATGACACTGTCAGGACTCCTAGGACTATATATATATAATACATAGTGTATGACACTGTCAGGGCTCCTAGGACTATATATCTATAATACATAGTGTATGACACTGTCAGGGCTCCTAGAACTATATATATCTATAATACATAGTGTATGACACTGTCAGGGCTCCTAGAACTCTATATCTATAACACATAGTATATGACACTGTCAGGGCTCCTAGGACTATATATCTATAATACATAGTGTATGACACTGTCAGGGCACCTAGGACTATATATATATCTATAATACATAGTGTATGACACTGTCAGGGCTCCTAGGACTATATATCTATAAACAGAGTGTATGACACTGTCAGGACTCCAAGGACTATATATCTATAATACATAGTGTATGACACTGGCAGGGCTCCTAGGACTATATATCTATAAAATGTAGTGTAGAATACTCTTAGGACTCCTAGGAATCTTTTTATCCAATTTCAAGTTCTCTAAGGCAAACACAACTGAAGTTATGTCATAGTGACAATGACTTGCATGACTATGGGAAAACAGATGTTAAGCAGAGGATATACACTCCGAGTTTAATCATTCACTGTGATAACACTCGATTTTACTCATTTAACATTTAAAATGCTCCCGAAAATTCCTTTTTTTTGGAGGAGGTGCTTGTCTATGGTTTTGTAACACACATGACAGTTATGTTGCAAAAAGCAATGGCTCTGTATAAAAATTAGCCCAATTTGATGAGTTGTGCTACAGACATGGTATTATTTGGGAGACTAATTTGTGGAGCATATTATATTGTGTGGGGCTTCTCGGGAGCATGTTATACTCTGTGGGGCCACTGTGGAGCGTTATTCTTGGGGGCACTGTGGGAAGCATATTATACAGTGTGGAAGCCATTCTGGAGTATTATACTGTGGTGGGGGCAGGCTCTGGGGAGCATATTATACTGTGGGGTCACTGTGGAGCATTATATTGGGGCACTGAGGGGAGCCTTTTAGACTGTGTGGGGTATATTATACTGTGTGGGGACACTAAAGGATATTATACTTTGTAGGGTGTCTGGGGAGCATAAAATACTGTTTGGGAGCACTAAGGGCTCTGGGGAGCATATTATATTGTGTGGAGCATTATATACCATGTGGGACCACTGTGGGGTCTCAGGGAACATTTTATACTGCGGAGGGTACTGTGGAGTATTATATACCATGTGGAGCATTATATACCATGTGGAGCATAATACTGTGGGGGGGGGGGCTCAAAATTCCTGCTGGCAACCCTGTGTGCTATGTCTGCATCACAGCTCCCTCACTATAATCTTGCACATACGTGTAGTGCTCCATGGCTGTGTCATTCCTGTGTCAGTACTGTGACAGCCATGGAGTTATTGGGGCCTGCACAGTACTATAAGGAATGACTATACTGGGAACATACTCAGTAATGCCAGAGAGTCAGCACATATGTAAGATTTTAGTGAAGGAGCCATGTTGTAGGCTATTAGCAGAAAGCTGTTGGGTGGGCCTTAGGCCCATCAGTATGACACTGGGTCCTGGTGGTGGGCCCTTAATAACAACTCCACTGGTGGGCCTTAGACATCTCAGTCTGTCACTGGGTGGAGCATTGGCTGAGTGAGGTGGACTGGGAGCAGCCAGAGGCCACCTGGGTACATGTGACAGTTGTAGTTCTCTCCCTATACTCTGTGTCAAGCTGTGCATACAGCCTATCCTGATAATATTCTATTTTTTCTTCTGTTTGGGAAGCAGGAAAGAGTTTTCCCATTTTGTCTTTATAGCAAGTATCTAAGAGCACTGCCATCCAGTACTCATCCCTCTGCTTGATGCTAATAATATGCTTGTCACTGTGTATGCAGTGGAGCATACAGACTGGCAAGAGGAGGAGAAACAGTTTTCGATAATGATGATGATGATGATGATGATAATAACATCGACCATGGGCGAGGTGTAGAAGTGGCCTGCCACACCACACCTGTGCTACTACTACCTCCACCATAACCAGTCATCATGTCTTCCTCCTTTGTTTGCACACAATGCTGACTATTCTTATCCAGCTCATCAAAAGAGGAGGATAACTACTATGACAAGGAGAAATAGATTTCTCAGCAGGTGTGCAGCAAAAAAAATAAAAATGCTTAAGAAATAATTTGATTACATTTTTTTACAATAACACTCCTTCATATTGTGTATTTGATGACAGAGCAGAAAATAAAAAAAAGTTTTTTTTTCCATATTAGCGCAGGCTAGACTGTATATTGGATGAGCAACAAAAAACACTTTTTTTCAGATTTGCATAAGGCAGAATCAGCAGTTTCTATGTATTTAATGAAAAACTTTAGAAAAAAAATCTTGCCCCAAAAAAGGATTTTTAACTAACAGGATGTTTTGTCACTAAAAAGTATGTTTAAAGATAAATTTCATCTGTATACAGATTAAACTGCTCTATTTCACAACAGACAAAATTAGATTAATGGCAATGACAAGGTTAACTATTTACTCTGTGTGTCTATACTTTCTATGGCTAACATGGTACAACATTATACTACTAGTCTGTGTGTCTGTAATTCTGAATTAGAGCAGGAATGCAGCAGTCTCCAGTTCACACAGCAGCACAGCTATGCTCTCACTCCTATCTATTGATTTCTTTCACTAATCAGCCTATAATTGCTTGAATTCCCAATGATTTTGAGACCTGTGCTCTGTATGATGCAGTGAGATGATTCACAGACTCTTTCAATATCTCCACCATTATTACAACTACCTCATGATGATGCTTACAGCACTTACATACTGTATATGACATCAGCATTGTAAGGTGTCCACTTACCACTGTCATCTGATGTCAGGTGGTGCTAGAACATCAAAGAGTGAGTAACACACGTGTCTTTTCTGAATTTTCTGCTCAGACACATGGCGGCAGCCATTTTAGTTAGTTTGAGACAAATTGCAGTTTGTTCGGTTTCCTAATGACCTCTAATGTTATTATAGACTACATGTAATAAGACCCCTCACTGATCTTCAATCTCTTCTAATGATCTGATTTTTTAGATTTCTGTGATGATTTCACTTGTACCAAAAGAACGTATTTATTTTCTAAGAATATTCTAATCTCGTTTTAGGCTTTTTGGCACCAGATGGGATCACTCTAAAGAGGAGTTTACACAACCTAGTCCATATATACTTGGGAGGCACCATGTCCCAGATCCCAATTTCTGGCAATGACCCAATATTCATCTTGCATCACAGCTTCATTGACAAGTGAGTTGTGAGTTTTGGAATAAAACCTTTTTCATGACATTATATCAACATCAAACTTGCTGGGCAGATTAGCTAATCTACATGCAGCAGAAATTTTACTTAACGTGTACCAAAAATTGCCCATGTAGTATGTGTTTTAGCCACTTTTCAAGGAGGTGAGTATGCATTGCACCAAAAAAAGATTAATACTCACCAGGGTCTTCACACCAGAAACACTAATACTCACCAGGGTCTTCACACCACAAACACTAATACTCACCAGGAACTGCACATCAGAAACACTAATACTCACCAGGGACTGCACACCAGAAATGCTAATACTCACCAGGGACGGCACACCAGAAATGCTAATATTCACAAAGAACTGAGCACCAGAAACACTAATACTCACAAGGTGCTGAGCACCAGAAACACTAATACTCACCAAGAACTGAGCACCAGAAACACAAATACTCACCAGGGATGGTACACCAGAAACACTAATATTCACCAAGAATTGAGCATCAGAAACACTAATACTCACCAGGAATGTCACACCTGAAACACTAATACTTACCAGTATTTGCGCACCAGAAACACCAATACTCACCAGAGATGGCACAACAGAAAAACTAATATTCACCAGGTACTGCACACTAGAAACACTAATACTCACCAGGAACTGAGCACTAGAAACACTAATACACAACAGGGAAAGCACACCAAATACACAAATACTGACCAGGATCTGCACCCCAGAAACACTAATACTTAATAGGAAATGACCACCAGAAACACTAATACCAAGAACTGAGCATCAGAAACACTAATACTCATCAGTGAAGTTAAACCAGAAACACTAATACTCACCAGGGATGGCACAACAGAAACACTAATACTCACAAGAAGCTGAGCACCAGAAACACTAATAATCACCAGGAACTGCACACCAGAAACACTAATACTCACCAGGAACTGAGCACTAGAAACACTAATATACAACAGGGACACCACACCAAATACTCTAATACCAACCAGGATCTGCACTCCAGAAAGATTAATACTTAATAGGAAATGAGCACCAGAAACACTAATACTCACAAGGAGTTGAGCACCAGAAACACTAATACTCACAAGGAGCTGAGCACCAGAAACACTAATACTCACCAGGAACTGCATACCAGAAACACTAATACTCACCAGGAACTGAGCACTAGAAACACTAATATACAACAGGGACAGCACACCAAATACTCTAATACCAACCAGGATCTGCACTACAGAAAGATTAATACTTAATAGGAAATGAGCACCAGAAACACTAATACTCACAAAGAACTGAGCACCAGAAACACTAATACCCACCAGGGATGGTACACCAGAAACACTAATACTCACCGAGAATTGAGCACCAGAAACACTAATACTCACCAAGAACTGAGCACCAGAAACACTAATACTCACAAGGAGCTGAGCACCAGAAACACTAATACTCAGCCGGGATGGCACAACAGAAAAACTAATACATACTAATACTGAGCACTAGAAACACTAATACACAACAGGGAAAGCACACCAAATACACAAATACTGACCAGGATCTGCACTCCAGAAACACTAATACTCACAAGAAGCTGAGCACCAGAAACACTAATAATCACCAGGTTTGACACACCAGAAACACTAATACTCACCAAGAATTGAGCACCAGAAACACTAATACTCATCAGGGAAGTTCAACCAGAAACACTAATACTCACCAGGGATGGCACAACAGAAACACTAATACTCACAAGAAGCTGAGCACCAGAAACACTAATAATCACCAGGAACTGCACACCAAATACTCTAATACCAACCAGGATCTGCACTCCAGAAAGATTAATACTTAATAGGAAATGAGCACCAGAAACACTAATACTCACAAGGAGCTGAGCACCAGAAACACTAATACTCACAAGGAGCTGAGCACCAGAAACACTAATACTCACCAGGAACTGCATACCAGAAACACTAATACTCACCAGGAACTGAGCACTAGAAACACTAATATACAACAGGGACAGCACACCAAATACTCTAATACCAACCAGGATCTGCACTCCAGAAAGATTAATACTTAATAGGAGCTGAGCACCAGAAACACTAATACTCACAAGGAGCTGAGCACCAGAAACACTAATACTCACAAAGAGCTGAGCACCAGAAACACTAATACTCACCAGGAACTGCATACCAGAAACACTAATACCAAGAACTGAGCGCCAGAAACACTAATACCCACCAGGGATGGTACACCAGAAACACTAATACTCACCAAGAATTGAGCACCAGAAACATTAATACTCACAAGGAGCTGAGCACCAGAAACTCTAATACTCACCAGGAATGGCACAACAGAAAAACTAATACATACTAATACTGAGCACTAGAAACACTAATACACAACAGTGAAAGCACACCAAATACACAAATACTGACCAGGATCTGCACTCCAGAAACACTAATACTAAACAGGAACTGAGCACTAGAAACACTAATACTCACCAAGAAATGAGCATCAGAAACACATACTCACCAGGGATGGTACAACAGAAACATTAATACTCACCAGGGACGACACACCGGAAACACTAATACTCACCAAGAATTGAGCACCAGAAACACTAATACTGATCATGGATGGCACACCAGAAAAACTAATACTCACCAGGAACTGAACACTAGAAACACTAATTCTCACCAGGAACTGAGCATTAGAAACACTAATACACAACAGGGACAGCACACCAAATACTCTAATACCAACCAGGATCTGCACTACAGAAAGATTAATACTTAATAAGAAATGAGCACCAGAAACACTAATACTCACAAAGAACTGAGCACCAGAAACACTAATACCCACCAGGGATGGTACACCAGAAACACTAATACTCACCGAGAATTGAGCACCAGAAACACTAATACTCACCAAGAACTGAGCACCAGAAACACTAATACCCACCAGGGATGGTACACCAGAAACACTAATACTCACCAAGAATTGAGCACCAGAAACACTAATACTCACAAGGAGCTGAGCACCAGAAACACTAATACTCACCCGGGATGGCACAACAGAAAAACTAATACATACTAATACTGAGCACTAGAAACACTAATACACAACAGGGAAAGCACACCAAATACACAAATACTGACCAGGATCTTCAATCCAGAAACACTAATACTTAACAGGAAATGAGCACCAGAAACACTAATACCAAGAACTGAGCATCAGAAACACTAATACTCACCAGGGATGGTACACCAGAAACACTAATACTCACCAGGCTTGACACACCAGAAACACTAATACTCACCAAGAATTGAGCACCAGAAACACTAATACTCATCAGGGAAGTTCAACCAGAAACACTAATACTCACCAGGGATGGCACAACAGAAACACTAATACTCACAAGAAGCTGAGCACCAGAAACACTAATAATCACCAGGTTTGACACACCAGAAACACTAATACTCACCAAGAATTGAGCACCAGAAACACTAATACTCATCAGGGAAGTTCAACCAGAAACACTAATACTCACCAGGGATGGCACAACAGAAACACTAATACTCACAAGAAGCTGAGCACCAGAAACACTAATAATCACCAGGAACTGCACACCAAATACTCTAATACCAACCAGGATCTGCATGCCAGAAAGATTAATACTTAATAGGAAATGAGCACCAGAAACACTAATACTCACAAGGAGCTGAGCACCAGAAACACTAATACTCACAAGGAGCTGAGCACCAGAAACACTAATACTCACCAGGAACTGCATACCAGAAACACTAATACTCACCAGGAACTGAGCACTAGAAACACTAATATACAACAGGGACAGCACACCAAATACTCTAATACCAACCAGGATCTGCACTCCAGAAAGATTAATACTTAATAGGAAATGAGCACCAGAAACACTAATACTCACAAGGAGCTGAGCACCAGAAACACTAATACTCACAAGGAGCTGAGCACCAGAAACACTAATACTCACCAGGAACTGCATACCAGAAACACTAATACTCACCAAGAACTGAGCGCCAGAAACACTAATACCCACCAGGGATGGTACACCAGAAACACTAATACTCACCAAGAATTGAGCACCAGAAACATTAATACTCACAAGGAGCTGAGCACCAGAAACTCTAATATTCACCAGGAATGGCACAACAGAAAAACTAATACATACTAATACTGAGCACTAGAAACACTAATACACAACAGTGAAAGCACACCAAATACACAAATACTGACCAGGATCTGCACTCCAGAAACACTAATACTAAACAGGAACTGAGCACTAGAAACACTAATACTCACCAAGAAATGAGCATCAGAAACACATACTCACCAGGGATGGTACAACAGAAACATTAATACTCACCAGGGACGACACACCGGAAACACTAATACTCACCAAGAATTGAGCACCAGAAACACTAATACTGACCATGGATGGCACACCAGAAAAACTAATACTCACCAGGAACTGAACACTAGAAACACTAATTCTCACCAGGAACTGAGCATTAGAAACACTAATACACAACAGGGACAGCACACCAAATACTCTAATACCAACCAGGATCTGCACTACAGAAAGATTAATACTTAATAGGAAATGAGCACCAGAAACACTAATATTCACAAAGAACTGAGCACCAGAAACACTAATACCCACCAGGGATGGTACACCAGAAACACTAATACTCACCAAGAATTGAGCACCAGAAACACTAATACTCACAAGGAGCTGAGCACCAGAAACACTAATACTCACCAGGGATGGCACAACAGAAAAACTAATACATACTAATACTGAGCACTAGAAACACTAATACACAACAGGGAAAGCACACCAAATACACAAATACTGACCAGGATCTGCACTCCAGAAACACTAATACTCACCAGGAACTGAACATCAGAAAAATTAATACTCAACAGGAACTGCACACCAGAAACACTGATACTCACCAGGAACTGTGCATCAGAAATGCTATTACTCATCAAGAACTGTGCAACTGAAACATTAATACTCATCAGGAACTAAGCACCAGAAACATTAATATTCAGCAGGAATTGAGCACCAAAAACACTAATACCCACCAGGAACAGAGAACTAGAAACACTAATACATAACAAGGACGGCACACCAAATACACTAAAACTGAACACGATCCGCACTCCAGAAACACTAATACTCACAGGGAGCTGTGCACCATAAACATTATTACTCACCAAGAACTGCGCACCAGAAACACTAATACTCACCAGGGAATGAGCACTAAAACCACTAATACACAACAGGGACAGCACACAAAATACTCTAATACTTACCAGGATCTGCACTCCAGAAACACTAATACTCAACAGGAACTGCGTACCAGAAACAGTAATACTCACCAAGAATTGAGCATCAGAAATACTAATACTCACCAGGGATGGTACACCAGAAACACTAATATTCACCAGGAATTGCACACCAGAAACACTAATACTCAACAAGCATTGAGCACCAGAAACTCTAATTTTAACCAGGGACTGTGCACCAGAAAAACTAATACTCACCAGGAACTGCACACCAAAAACACTATTGCTCACAAGGAGCTGAGCACCAGAAACACTAATACTCACCTGGAACTGTGCACCACAAACACTAATACTCACCAGGAACTTCGCACCAGAAACACTAATACATAACAAGGACAGCACACCAAATGCACTAATACTGGGCAGGATCTGCACTCAAGAAACACTCATATTCACCAAGTACTGCACACCAGAAACATTAATACTCACAAGGAGCTGAGCATCAGAAACACTAATACTCCCCAGGGATGGCACACCAGAAAAACTAATACTCACCAGGGACTGCGCACCAGAAACACTAATACTCACCAGGGATGGTACACCAGAATCACTAATAGTCACTAGGAACTGAGAACTAGAAACACTAATACATAACAAGGACGGCACACCAAATACACTAATACTGGCCAGGATATGCACACCAGAAACACTAAAACTCACAAGGAGCTGAGCACCAGAAGCACTATTACTCCCCAGGCATGGCACACCAGAAAAACTATTACTCCCCAGGCATGGCACACCAGAAAAACTATTACTCACTAGGGATGGCACACCAAAAACACTAATACTCACCAGGAACTGAGCACTAGAAACACAAATACTCACCAAGAACTGTGCATCAGAAACACTATTACTCACCAAGATCTGCTTTCCAGAAACACTAATATTTATAAAAATGGCCGTTCCATGCATAAGCAATGCTACCTGCTAGGTCAACCCCTGCTACCTCTTGTGTCCCCCCTTCTAAGCAGCGCCCTCACTCCTATTGCGTAAATTGATTTATTACTCTGTAATGTCTCATTTTGTCTCTACATGAACCACATAATTTGTGAAGTGTTGTGGAATATGTGCTAGAGAAATAAAATGTATTATTATTATTGTCATATTAACAGAATTGCCTTGATCGCCTCCAATATTGTGTAATTTTGTTCTCCTATATTGTGCACAGGATTTTTGAAACCTGGATTTCCAAACATAACGGATCTCCTGAGACTTACCCTGAGAACAATGAGCTGGGACAAGGCCCCAATGATTGTTGCACCCCATATTTTCCATGTTATAAGAATAAAGATCTTATCCGCAAGTCTACAGAGCTTGGATATGAATATTCTCCTTTCCACCAGAAGCGGCCACTGGGTAGGAAAAGCTTTCAGTAAATTACAGAATTTATGATGAACTCATGTACAGGCATCAGACAAACATCTGGAAAGTGGCAGAGCTAAATGTCATTGTCCTCTGTGAAGAGTCAGCGTACTGAAACACCAACTTCAGTCACGTGTGTAATGTGTCCATAGAAAATGTATTACCACCTGTGGGTTCCAATAAAAATGGGAAACTCAAATCTATATCATGACTTCATTCTAAATGTAATAAAGTGGAAAGCCGAATAGCTCCTTGAGCAGCAATGCTAGTTGTATGACTTGTGACCACTGAGGCCAATGATTGGCGGCAGTGATCACAAGATGGCAGTGGTCAACAAAAATCACCAGGGAGCAGTGTAGCATCAGAGCAGGATCAACTTCGGATTGGCAAGGTGAGTACTGTTTTGTTTTTAGATTGTAACATTTGTGTCACTTATCCAGAAAATGCAAAACCCATTTAATGCCTTCCTAGTGATGAAGCAGGACTTCAGTATCACATACACTGTAATGGAAGTACAGATATGTCCACCCTTACACTAGATGAAATTTGGTTAACCTTACACACATTTATACATATAGACACACAATTTGTTATATAACATTTGTGACAATTTGGGGGGATTAGTCACAAATGGCGGCAGACTCCTGGTCCGGACAGCGGTGGTTCATGGTACTGGGCGCTGGAGAGATAGCGTTCAGACGGTCCAAGTGTAAAGTAAACTGGCTTTATTCAGCTTAGGTGCAACATAACAAAACAACAAAACAGCCTGGGCCACAGTTAGGGCACTCACTGACTTCTTGACCCCTATCTAGCCTCAGGGGCAACGAGCAGCCTGACTAATGCTCAGCTCCAGCAAAAGTCCCCTGTGGACCCCAGCCCTTCTGGGACAGACCGCCTATCTCTGTCCTTGGCTGGTTCCACAGTTCCTGCTTCCTGCAGGATTCAACAGCAGCTGTAACCACTCCCTTTGGAGTTACGCCCCCCTCAAAGGTGTGGCTGAGGGCCTTTTCAGGGCTGGCCCTGGGTCACTCAATAGCGCCCTCTGGGTTCACATACTCACATACCCTCCCCCTCAGCTCACTACCCATGGGGTGAGCTACAATGGGACGAGACATCCCATGTCGAAGTCCCTCTTCTACCATGTATGCCTGTCCTGTGATTGTCCACATGTCCCAATCTGGCGATCTCATTTTCCAAATTCCAGTTACTCGACATTTCCGGTTTCTCCGCCCTTCAAACACTACGCGAAGATGCTGGCTATTTTGTGCAAAGGCAAGTTCTACTTCATCATTTTCAAAATTCGCCATACAGGAGATCACATCATTTTCATCACATTTCTCGCCATAGTCTTCAGCCATCCCATTGCATGACTTTGATCCCTTTAGTAAATAGCCATAAGAATCTTCATCTTCACCTATCATGAATCCACAGGAGCTCAGAGACCAACTAACACGTACTTCATGCATATCAATGTCTTTAGAGTATAACTGTATCACGGGAACCTTTTCTGTAACCTTCATCTCAAAGCAAACTCTGCCATCACCATCAAGGCTTAGAAGTTTAGGAGACATAGGCCGCTTGCTCTCCTCTTTGTTTGAGATACACAAGCTCTGTACCGCAATATCTTCTCCTTCTGCACAACGGCCATACAGTACACCCTCACATAATAGATCATGCTGAACTACATTTTCTGGTATGTCTTTAACAACTGCCACATCATATATTGGAATGGTTTCTGTATAATGCTTCCACACCTGTACGGCAGCCGGAGAACCACTTCCATACTCTAGTCTTATCTCCTCTTTCTCATACGCATAACTTTCTGGAGGCATGTTGCGGTACTGTGATAGCTTGCAAGAATTTCTGTGCCAACCCCTTTCTGACAGTACAGGAGCTGGTGATATCGTCATCTCAACATTCTCCAAGTTATTTTCATTCCCTGTGCTAACACCGGAGGACTGGGATACCAAGTTTACAACATCACAGTCTTTACTGTCAGTACCCAGATGCTTTTTGGTTACATGTTCTGGCTGCCTTAATGTCTCTGCTTTCTCTGCCTCTATGCTGGCAGCTTTCTCCAATTCTAAGGCCTTCTGTAGTGCACAAATCTCTGATTCCAGTTCCGGAACTTTCTTCACTGCCACATTTTTCTGCACAGCCTCCATCTCAGTTTTTACTAGTGCACCTTGCAGATCTTCCTCAATCCCTCGCACTGCATCCTGGATGATATTTTCTGCTTCCCTCACTGTTCCCTGAATTATATTGAACTGATCCTCCACCATCTTCTGATAAAAAGTTTGCCGATGAGCAGAAGCTTTGTCTAGTCTTTCATTCAAGTCCCGTGTCTCAGTAACTTTCTCTTGGTTGAATAAAGACTCTCTCTCTTGAGTCACGTTTCTCATGGATAACAGCTCTGATTCTTTAGAGGTTAACAGGCTCTGCAGCGAGTCCTTCTCAGCTTCTAGTGCTGCCAGCTTTGAAGATAGGGCAGATGTTGACTGTTCAGTATTGGATAAAGACTGCTGCAATCGATCCCATTCTTCTCTTTTAGATTCAACTTTGGTTTTTAACTGTTCTATCTGAAAAGTGCACTCTTCCAACTTTATTTCTGACTCGCGCTTCACTTGATCCATCTGAAACTCCAGCTGTTTCTTGATTTCCTCCTGCTTGTCCACTTGCACCTTTAGTTTAGCAACAAGCATTTTTAGATCTACAATCTCAGCAGATAAATTAGACAGGTTTCCCTCAAACTGAATCCTCATATCTTCTATCTGGAGGTCCAATTCTCTCTTGGCCTTTTCCAGCTTGTCATAAGCATTAGCTTTGTTCTCATACAATATCTGCACAGATTCCAGGTTTTTCTCAACTTCATCCTTGGAGCTAACTAAATCCTCCATTTCAGTGTTCAGTTGCTTGTTGAGCCTCTCTAACTCGGCCTTCAATTCAAGGACCTATTCTAGGGAGCGAGCGAAGGCAAGAGCTTTGGTCTCTTTTCCACGAGCCTCTGCTTCAGCACGGTCACGTTCTTCTGCATATCTAGCAGAAAGAGTCTTCTCTTCACCAAGCAGCTGATCAAACTTTTTCTGCTTCTTTTCCAAATTTAACACCATCCGACATTGATGATCAAGATCTACAGCTATATCTTCTAGTTCCTGCTGAAGTCTAATTTTCGTCTTCTCAAGTTTGTCATAAGCAGCAACCTTCTCTTCAAACCGTTGATTTGTAGCTTCTAGCTCCTTTTGCAACTTTTCCTTTAGTTCTTCAACAGAGTCCAAGGACCCAATACTATCCTCCATTTTTTTCTTCATATCAGTCGCCTGAGCCTGTAGTGTTGAAATCTGCTTTGTCAAATCTCTTTTTGCTTCCTCCTCTTCCTCTAGTTGCTCAAGGAAACCATTTTTCTCATCTTCCATTTGTTTTAGTTTTGTACTAAGGTCAAGCTTCTGACGAGTTTATTCTTGTAAAAGTTCCTGAGTGTCCTGAAGCTGAGATCCTAGTGTAGAAAAATCTTTGGAAAGTTTGATAAACTTGCTGTCTGCTTGAGAAAGAAGTCCTGTGACATTATTCAATTCCACCTGTAGTCCGTTTGCCTTGTCTAGCAGTTCTGCTTGAAACCTGTCCCCTTCTGTGACTTTTAGTTGCAGATCTTGAAGTTGAGTCTCTACTTTTTTGTGACTCTCCTGTAAGGCTTGCACTTTCTGAGCATGGACAGATGACATCTCCATCAATTCTTTGTCTTTATTTTGCACCAAAACAGACAACTTCTCATTATCTTCACAAGATCCTGACAGCACCCTCTCCAGGCTACATATTCTAGCTTTGAGTTCCATTTCTCTTTGTTCCAGAACTCCAGCTCTGCTCCGCCATTCATTGACTTGACTATTTAGACAAACCTGCTTTAGTTCATGCAAGTTTTGCTCTGACTGCAATGTCTGCACCACAGATTCTAAATCACTCTCTCAGTCAGACACACGCTTCCTCAGCTCTGCAATTTAATTTTCTTTGTCAGTTAATGCAGCCGAAAGTTTTTCACATTTCCTGACTTGGTCATCCAGACATTCTGACTGACACAGCAAAAATTCACTCTCTCACGTTTAGCAGTTTCAAGGTCATTTCTTAATTTTTCAATGACACTCTCTTTGGCAATGGAGTCTTGGACATGCTGCTCCTTTAAATGCTGCAATTGCTTCTCAAGCACTTGCTTTTGTTCCACACTGTATAACTTTATTAGATAGAGTGCATTTCATTTCTGCAAACTCCTTCTTAGTGACACAGTCCATTCCAGGCAAACCCAGTACCACATTGCCACAATGACTAGGATATGAACTCTTCATAGTCTCAAGTTCTTTCTTTAACTTAAGGTGCTCTTTTTCTGATACCTCAAGTTGCCATTTCCAATCAGATATTTCATCTTCATACATGAACCTGATGGTTTTAATCTCATCTTGATGCTGCTGCACCCTAATATTTTCATCTTTGGCGCTTTCATGCACTCCAGTATGAGACATACAGTCAGCAGGGACATATTAAATCACAGAACAGAGGTGCTTCAGAAAAACTGAGTCACTCTCATGCAACCCTTTATCTTTACTTGCACTCCACCTGATCTGTTCCGGGTTTTGTATCTCTCTGCATTCAGACTGCTGCACTAATAAACCTGAGAAGAACTTCTGTGCTTTTTTACAAGCTGAAATTCTCTTTTTCTTGCCCATGGTTTACTAACAAGATTACACAATATTCCACAGCAACCTTGGCTTCAACCAGCAGCAACTTTTTGCTATCTTCTGCAGTCACATGTATTCAGTTAACTTATGTGGCACTACAACAACCAGCATTTTCTTCTGTCTTCCACAGAAAACACCAACGTGGCACCATAGCCTTTCACATAGACTGTTTGCAATATCCAGCTTCTACACACATTGCTTACTTTCTTGCCATCAGCAAGCACTTTACAGACTTCTGTGCCACAGTATACACAAAGTCCATTCCCTGGATTCCTCTTCCAGAGTTTTACTTTCACCAGTTTTGCACACACTTTGCTATGTTGCAATTCCACTCACCCCTTCCTGGGTTTCTCAGTTGAAATCACAGATTTCTTCCAGCTGTAGGCCACAATGCACACTTAGCAGTACTGCAGTCACCAACCACTTGTCTTCCAGGACTTGCGTGGATCTCTTTCTGCCCGAATCCGTAGCACCATATGTGACAATTTGGGGGGATCAGTCTCAAATGGCGGCAGACTCCTGGTCCGGACAGCAGTGGTTCGTGGTACTAGGCGCCGGAGAGATAGCGTTCACACGGTCCAAGTGTAAAGTAAACTGGCTTTATTCAGCTTAGGTGCAACATAACAAAACAACAAAACAGCCTGGGCCACAGTTAGGGCACTCACTGACTTCTTGACCCCTATCTAGCCTCAGGGGCAACGAGCAGCCTGACTAATGCTCAGCTCCAGCAAAAGTCCCCTGTGGACCCCAGCCCTTCTGGGACAGACCGCCTCTCTCTGTCCTTGGCTGGTTCCACAGTTCCTGCTTCCTGCAGGATTCAACAGCAGCTGTAACCACTCCCTTTGGAGTTATGCCCCCCTCAAAGGTGTGGCTGAGGGCCTTTTCAGGGCTGGCCCTGGGTCACTCAATAGCACCCTCTGGGTTCACATACTCACACATTACAATACAGTATTGTCCTGAAAAGCCAACTATCCTGTGAAACAGATATCTGAACATCTCCAGTCTAGAGGAAAGATAATGAAGGACACATCTGTATTGGTGACAGAGGGTTCTCTAAAGTCAGGTCAGATGGAACTATGGGAGAAGCCTAGAAGTGGACCAAAGTGGCATTAGGCGCCACAAGGACACCAAGTCAGTTCCTTGAACCAGATGTCTCTCCTTATCCAACTCTGCAGGGAAGTTTGTCACTAGTGTATCCATGGAGGCAAGAGAACTTTTTGGTGGGCAGTATGGAAATGGACAAGCAACAATTAAGGGCCAAACAAGGATCACAATATCTGAGGATTAGAAAGTGATGGATTACAGTCCCCAGGACTGTTTCTATAATGCAAAATGTAGTAGTTCACTTAGATTTCAAATCCACTTAAAATAAACCCAGTTACTTGTAAGGTAAGATAAGGTTCCATAAAAACACAAGTCCATCAAATGTAATGCATAAACCTAGCCAGGTCAATAAAATTTTGAGATAGCAATAATGACTTCAGTGATTTTTTACTGTTGCATAGAAAAGTGCGTCTCTGACATTAATTAGAGGGCGCTTCTCACCAGGAGTTTGTTGGCTGTTTTTTGCAAGAAGTGAAAAATCTGGGAATATCTTTAGTTACTGTTTTGAAATATGGTTTGGAGTGTCATAACAATTTTCCTCAAGTTGCTCATTTGGGGGTTGTGTGTGACCATGAGGGGCACATTGCTGTTGTACCCCTGGAATTGCCTCTCCATGCATACAAACAGCCACCAAACATGTGGACATGTTTTCTGTGCAACTGTAAAATTGCAATACATGTACCCACATTTTGTCTTCAAATGCCATTCACATACCAAACATGCAGTAGAACAATACAATCATTAGAAAGTTGGCATTTACATCCTCTAAATTGTTGTATATAATTCTATGCACAAAGTGCCCCAATGAAGAACTCTGCAGTGGAGAAACAAAACAAAAGCTACAGGCACATGATAAAATGTCAGCTGGGTAGCGCTGTGGGAAGCAACTTCTCTCAATGAGATGAGAGTATGGCAGTATTTACACTCCTCATACTGGAGGGTCACTTTATGAACGACAGAAGGATTTCTGAAAAGAAACAGAAAACTGGAAACCATTAGGAAATATCTTTTTCACAGTTTTTCTCAAGGTTCTCCCTTCTGTCTGCAGACTCTGACTTTGTTTTTCCATTTCTTTTAATCTCAATATTTGTATGAAGAATTTCGGGGAATCTTACAAAATCTGTTAGCAGTGTGCACGGAGATGTAAGATTGAGGTTTTTTAGTTCAATGGCCTAGATTTTCTAATCATCTGTGTAAACCTAGGCCAGCAGTCTGAAAATGCACCAAATTTATCACAATGGCTGGACGGCTAAACCAATGTACTGTATCTTTTCACTATCTAATCTATGTTTATACCACATTTAGTTGACTTACTTTGAGCCAGAATTTTACTACATAGCCTGTATGACCTAGGCAGGCTCCTGGCATCATCATCTGACAGAATCTCAGCCAATCACAAATGGTCATAGCGGTGAAGTCATATGCCGTATATAAAATAATGCAGGGAGAGAGCAACTATTTTGTGAGATTATAACAGCAGCAGAGAGAGAGAGAGAAAAGAATACAGACACTGCAGCCACCAATTGCTGCACTACTAGAGAATTACAGGAAAGACGCACCCAAATGTCGTCACCAGCGCCAGTCACAAAGCCAGATGGACTTTGGGGCCCAAGTTATCGCCACAGAAACTAGTATAAAAAATAAATGCTCTACAGACTGAAGTCTAACACGATAAACTCCCAAGGCAGTTCAAAACCAGTCCGAGGGGTAATGTCAGAGCCAAAAGTAGATGACTGAGGACTCTACTTCCTCATTTCCTCTCAAATGGGAAAGGGACCTTGGTCTCACTTTGACTGGGAAGCAATGAAGCAGGATCCTGATGTTAGCACACAAGAGCTCCCTTATTAGCTCATACCAGGATACAAATTACAAGATTTTCACCCTCTGGTACAGAGTGCCTAGTGCAGTGATGGCGAATCTTTTAGAGAATGAGTGCCCAAACTGCAACCCAAAACCCACAAAATTGGGCAAAGTGCCAACACAGTAATTTAACCTTAATACTGTGTAGATCCACAATTTCGGACAGTTACGGACCCGCAAAATACAGTCATGTAAATGGGGCTTTACAGAGCTTTCAATAATACAAACAACTTTGTACTGAAAGGTAATAGTCTCTGTATTTGGTACAATTAATGTTCACTATTTACATCTAACAGGATCTGTTTTATAGCGACCATGCAATGTTATTACAGCCTGTACTAATATCACATGTCTGCTATACAACAGATACTGTGTGATATAAATAGTGAAGGGGTCCCCACACAGTACAGTCTGCCCCACAGTGGCCCCCACGCTGTATTAAATACTCTACAGTGGCCCCCGCTCAGTATTACATGCTCCACAGTGGCTCCCACACAGTATTATATGCTCCACAGTGGCTCCCACACAGTATTATATGCTCCAAAGTGGAACCCACACATTACTATATGCTCCACAGTGGCCCCCCATACAGTATTATATACTCCACAGTGGCCCCAATTCAGTATTACATGCTCCACAGTGGCCCCACGCAGTATTATATGCTTCAAAGTGGCCCCCACACAGTATTATATGCGCAACAGTAGCCCCCACATAGTACAATGTGCTCCACAGTGGTCCCTACACAGTACAATTCACTCCACAGTGGCCCCCAGACAGTACAATGCACTCTACAGTGGTCCCCAGACAGTACAATGTGCTCCACAGTGGCCACCACACAGTATTATATGCTCCACAGTGGCCCCCCACACAGTATTTTATGCTGCACAGTGGGCCCCCACACAGGATTTTATGCTCCACAGTGGGCCCCCACACAGGATTATATGCTCCAGAGTGGCCTACACACAGTATTATATGCTCCACAGTGGCCCCCACACAGTATTATATGCTCCAGAGTGGGCCCCCAGACAGTATTATCTGCTCCAGAGTGGCCACCGCACAGTATATGCTCCACAGTGGGCCACCGCACAGTATTATATGCTCCACACTGGCCCCCACACAGGATTATATACTCCACAGTGGCCCCCGCACAGTATATGCTCCACAGTGGGCCACCGCATAGTATTATACGCTCCACATTGGCCCCCACACAGGATTATATGCCCAGAGTGGCCCACACACAGTATTATATACACCACAGTGGCCCCCACACAGTAGTATATGCTCCACAGTGGCCCCCACACAGTATTATATTTTATTTACCTGCAGTCCCACGAAGAGCAGGTATGTAGCGTCCTCCTTCTTATGACAGGGCAGCAGTCACACTCTGCAGTCAGTGTAATCCGCAGAACTACGGCCTACACTGACAGTTTTCAGCTGTATGTGCATTTGCCTGTACCGGATTCCCCGTTAGTGAGCGATCAGAGCGACGGCGCGTGTGCCAACAGAGAGGGTTCTGCATGGCATAGGTTTGCCAATACGGGCCTAGTGTGTTACATAAAATGTATCCAGAGGTGTCACCTAATTACTGGCACTGTGCTCTTGTGGAGCTGCTCCAAACTCAGTCCCTTCTTGACAGGCATCCAGAGAATTATATGCAAACTTACTGAATAATAACCAAACCTGGATTTTTCTCCATCACAATAATATAGTGTTACACAGATGTAAACGCTCCTTAATATAAGAATATACAGTGCTGGCCAAAAGTATTGGCACCCCTGCAATTCTGTCAGATAATACTCAATTTCTTCCAGAAAATGATTGCAATCACAAATGCTTTGGTAATAATATCTTCATTTAATTTGTCTTCAATGGAAAACCACAAAAAGAATTGTCAAAAAGCCAAATTGGATATAATTCCACACCAAACATAAAAAAGGGGGTGGACAAAAGTATTGGCACCCTTTGAAAAATCATGTGATGCTTCTCTAATTTGTGTAATTAACAGCACCTGTTACTTACCTGTGGCACATAACAGGTGGTGGCAATAACTAAATCACACTTGCATCCAGTTGAAATGGATTAAAGTTGACTCAATCTCTGTCCTGTGTCCTTGTGTGTACCACATTGAGCATGGAGAAAAGAAAGAAGACCAAAGAACTGTCTGAGGACTTGAGAAGCAAAATTGTGAGGAAGCATGAGCAATCTCAAGGCTACAAGTCCATCTCCCAAGACCTGAATGTTCCTGTGTCTACCGTGCGCAGTGTCATCAAGAAGTGTAAAGCCCATGGCACTGTGGCTAACCTCCCTAGATGTGGACGCAAAAGAAAAATTGACGAGAGATTTCAACGAAAGATTGTGCAGATGGTGGCTAAAGAACCTCGACTAACATCCAAACAAGTTCTAGCTGCCCTGCAGTCCGAGGGTACAACAGTGTCAACCCGTACTATCCGTCGGCGTCTGAATGAAAAGGGACTCTATGGTAGGATACCCAGGAAGACCCCACTTCTGACCCAGAGACATAAAAAAGCCAAAACTTACCTGAGAAAGCCAAAAACTTTTTGGAAGAATGTTCTCTGGTCAGATGAGACAAAAGTAGAGCTTTTTGGGAAAAGGCATCAACATAGAGTTTACAGGAAAAAAAAAGAGGCCTTCAAAGAAAAGAACACGGTCCCTACAGTCAGACATGGCGGAGGTTCCCTGATGTTTTGGGGTTGCTTTGCTGCCTCTGGCACTGGACTGCTTGACCGTGTGCATGGCATTATGAAGTCTGCAGCATAATGTAGGGCCCAGTGTGAGAAAGCTGGGTCTCCCTCAGAGGTCATGGGTCTTCCAGCAGGACAATGACCCAAAACACACTTCAAAAAGCACTAGAAAATGGTTTGAGAGAAAGCACCGGAGACTTGTAAAGTGGCAGCAATGAGTCCAGACCTGAATCCCATAGAACACCCAAGGAGAGATCTCAAAATGGCAGTTTGGAGAAGGCGCCCTTCACATCTCAGGGACCTGGAGAAATTCCAGCGGAGCATTAGAAGAAACTCATTGATGGTTACCGGAAGCGGTTGTTCGCAGTTATTTTGTCTAAAGGTTGTGCTAGCAAGTATTAGGCTGAGGGTGCCAATACTTTTGTCCGGCCCATTTTTGGAGTTTTGTGTAAAATGATCAATGGGGGATTTATTTAGGCAGTTTTTTTGTGCTAGCCAAGCTTTCAACCTTCGCTCTGAAAAGCTTGATTTCAGTAGTTGATGCAGCTGTAGTTACATGCTGCATGTTCTAAGACCTGTAGTGCAGGCCACTTGTGCAGCCTTGAGGTGGAGCATTGCCATTTCACTTACCTTTTTTGTGCCTAGCTAAGCTTTCAGCCTTCACCCTGTAAAGGTTTATTTTCCTTAAAACCTTGATAGATCTTCGGGCCCAGATTAAGGAGACCCTTCTTCAAAAGACCACCAAGTTACTGCTTTACACCAGACAGTGGTACTATGATAGGGCCAACAAACCCCATAAGCTTTTGGCTAGTCAACTACGAGACCGAACGGAAAGGGGTTCGGCTTATGCGCTGCGGCGATCTGACGGGGCCGTTGTGTACGACCTTGGTGAGATTGCACTTCTATTTCATGCCTTTTACTCAGACCTGTACTCCCTCCCATCGGACTTACCCCCTGATCCTGCGACGCGCTCAGCATTATTACAGGACTTCCTGTCTTCCTGTAATTTGCCTGTTCTTTCCCCGGAAGACCTTGCTCTTCTTAACAAACCTATCACGATGGAAGAGGTCTACCAAATGCTCCAGGAACTCCCTAATTGGAAATCGCCTGGCCCTGATGGCCTCACCTACCTATACTACAAGGTATTTGGGGGCGGAATTGACCCTGCATCTTGTTTCCCTATTCACGGCCTTTTTGTCGGGCGAACCAATCCCTGATTCTATTTCATACTCTTTTCTCACCCTCATCCCAAAACCTGATAAGGACCACCTTGATTGCAGGAACTACAGGCCCATATCACTTCTGAATACGGATCTCAAGCTGTTTACCAAGATTCTGGCGTCCAGACTTAACATGTGCCTCCCCTCCTTGATCCATAAAGATCAGGTGGGCTTTG
The DNA here is from genome assembly GCA_947044405.1 of Leptodactylus fallax. Lineage (NCBI taxonomy): Eukaryota > Metazoa > Chordata > Amphibia > Anura > Leptodactylidae > Leptodactylus > Leptodactylus fallax. The sequence continues at coordinate 290,731 of CAMRHE010000881.1, forward strand.
TACCTTGCCACCAGGGAGGTAATAATACCAGGAGAACCATCGATCTTATAGACGTGGCATCTCGCTCTGGTTCCGAACTCTTGGTACTCAGTACCCATCTTGGACGCGGAAAAGGCATTTGATCGTCTGGGATGACCCTTCTTATTTGAGGCCCTGGCCATGTTTGGCTTTACGGGTCCCTTCTTGACAGCAATCAAGGGACTTTACTCCTCCCCGTCGGCTACTGTCAAGCTTCCTCACGCCTCGTCTCCCCCGTTTCATCTGCACAATGGCACTAGACAGGGTTGCCTTCTATCTCCTCTTCTTTTTGTACTCTGTATTGAGCCACTGGTGGCGGCCATCCATCTGAGCCCCGATATTGCGGGGGTTCGTGTACGCAATCGAGAATTCAAGCAGTCCCTGTCCGCTGATGATATCCTCCTGACCCTTACTAACCCCCATGTATCCCTTCCCAACCTCCATGGCCTCCTTTCCCGCTTTGGCCGTCTGTCTGGTTATAAGGTCAATACTTCAAAGACAGAGGCCCTACCTATTCGAATTCCCCCGTCTAGCTTGTCTGGCCTTCAGACCGCCTTTCGGTATAGATGGCAGTCCTCCTCGCTAAAATACTTGGGCATATATTTAACTGGATCCATTTCCCAATTATACCAGGCAAATTTCCCCTCCCTTTTTAGACATATTCGGGCCCTCCTTACTAAGTGGTTGGTACTGTCTCTGTCTCTCTTTGGCCGGATCAACGCAGTAAAGATGTCTATCCTGCCTAAGCTGCTTTATTATTTTGAGACCCTCCCCATCCCGGTGCCCCTTAGGGACCTCCGGGCGCTGCAGGGCTCAATCCTCCGATTTGTTTGGGCTGGAGGGAGACACAGGCTTTCTAGGCAGCTTATGATGACCCCTAGGGAGAGAGGTGGCCTTTCTCTCCCCAATTTAGTTTTATACTACTGGGCAGCCCACCTACGCAGGGTCCCGGCTTGGTCCACTCTCCAGGCTTACTCTAAGTGGATGGAGATCGAGAAGCTGTGGCTTGCTCCGCAACATCCTAATTCCCTGCTTTGGACTGCTCCTCATTTTCCCTCCCGGGAGTGCCTTATTAGGCCCTATGGCACTCACGAGAGATATTTGGCGCACATGTGTATCCCGTTTCCCCCTCTTCTCCTCGTGTTCCTCCATGACCGCTTTCCTTCTTCACCCTAATTACCCGCCTGGACTTACTGAGCCGGTAGCGGGTCCTTGGCTGAGAGCGGGCCTTTTTCGGTACGCTGACATCATTGATTATAGGACCCGGGCTCTTTTACCATTTGCTGATCTCCAGTCCGGATTTGGCTTGCCCCGGTCCAGTGAGTTCACATATATCCAGGTCTCCCATCTGGCCTCTTCTATTTTTCAAGGCCCCACAGCACCCATCCCTACGCTTTTTGAGAAAGTTTGTAAAACGGACATTGGGACAACAGGGCTTATTTCTGATATATACCGCCTTCTTTCGAATCCCACCCCAGATGTTTTGCCCCAACATACCTATATGTCATGGTGGGAGACCTATTTGGGGACACCCATCTCGAGTAACGATTGGTCCCTCATATGGAGTAGAGCACCCAGGACTTCTAGATGTGTTACACAAAAAGAAAATATTTTTAAGATGTTGATGCATTGGTATCATACCCCAGCTGCACTTCACTCCTTTGACAAGAACGTCCCAGACTGCTGCTGGCGGTGTGGCACCTGCCCCGCACATATTTTCCATCTCTTTTGGAACTGCCCCCAGCTCCAGCCTTATTGGCGCCAGGTCCGGGGTCTCCTGGAAGTGGTCCTGGGTGTTAGCCTTCCCCTGTCCCCTAGGACTTACCTTCTCAACCTCCCCCCCACCCCGATATTTTGCGCAGGCCCGCTCTCCAGCTCCTGTTGCTCCTCCTTACTTCCGCTAGATGTCTGATTGCTAAACACTGGTGGCATCCAGCCCCCCCGGCCCTGGAGGAGTTATACGCTAGGATTAAAGATGCGCGCTCCCTGGAGTATCTGACGGCCCTTCTTAATAATGAGGAGGAGAGGTTCTGCCTGATCTGGAAACCGTGGGATGAGTTTTGGGCGGTCCGGCCTCTCTGATCCGGCTGCTGTGTGGCCCCTTACTTCCTGGATGTCCTTCTGTCACCCTTCTGTCTTCTTGTCTTGTCTGCCCCTGTTTGTTGTCGGATTCCTTGGCATTTTTTGGGGCCATTTCTGGCCAGTTTGTTTAAAGCTTTGTAATTTATTGAGAATGCTGAGTAATCCCCGTCTGTCCTATGTTTCAGTTACCTTCAGTTTTCTTATGTTTCTCGTATATTGTTATTCTCTCTATATGACAAAAACTTTTAAAATAAACAGTTGAAAAAAAAAAAAAAAAAAAAAGACCCTGGAGAGCGGATAATGCCTCCAAATTCAATCTTTGTTCCCTACCCTTTGAGCCGGGTAAGCTTGGAAGAAGCCTGGATGAGATTATGGAAGACCTTAAAAGGGTAAGACTCTGCCTCAGGCCTTTAGAGGCAGGGCAAGACCTTCCAGCCTGGGTAGAGGTTACCGGCCTCAACCCAGACCTCAGTTCCAGAGACGTCCTAGATATCAGCCTGTCGCTTGGGTGCTACTCACTGTCTTCACACTTACAGCCATGGGCTCTTCTTCCCTCTCTACAGCAGCCAGGTAAACATTATAGAATGTCAGGTTGGTATCTGCCCAAGCCATCTCTTGCAGTTTATACTGTAAAAACTTATTGGATAATCCTAGGATGAATTTGTCTCATAGTAGTCGGTCCACGTCTTTGAAGGCTCCCATAGCCTCCGAATCTCGCCGCCACACTTCATTCAGTATCTCCTGTAAGGTGTTAGAGTATTGCATTAAAGCCTCACCCTCTCGCTGTGACCGATTAAAGAAGTTACTTCGCAACTGTGCTACTTTGGTATGCCCTCCCTGAGCTCCCTCTAGCAGGGAGAATATTTTTTTCCAAGGTGTCTCTCTCTGATTCGGGCCGTACCATCACTGTCCGTCTAGCGTCACCTTTTAGGGCCCCCAATGCTATCTCTGCATGCAGCCCCGGAATAAGGTTACTCAATTTAACTATGCTTCGTACCCTTTCAGTCCAGTCCTGCAACATCAAATTATTACCGTCAAACTTTGGCAAATGCTGCATTAGTGCCCTGGCTGATAAGTACCCTACTTGGGCTGGCATGACTGGTACTGGGGCTGGTAACTCTTGCTGTGCAGGGGCACCCTGGACCGGTGCAGCTGGAGCTGGGAGATTAATTTCCACCATGTTCCCGTCCATGACGGTTGCTGTATCCTGCCGACTACGCCAATTTGTAAGCTGTGTACCAGGGTAGGCTCCCCAGGTTACAGCGAAGTCACGAACAAAGGAAGCGATTCCAAATCAATTTAGTAAAAATACAAGATTTTACTTTGTGTAGTAACACCTATTTACCAGAAAAACACTGTCAACTATTTCCATACACTCAGCCAGTAAGCTGAGACCCTGGTGTTGTACAGCGCGGTGCCCTCTCATGTGCGGCTACAATACACTCCAAGCTTTTACCTATCTGCAGGCTGCAACTAACCAGCCGCTTGTTACCTTTTTATCACCCTAGTCACAGGAACAATTCAGTGAGTGTGATAGAGGCACCGGCGGTATAACACAAGAGCTTACAAACTTATCAACATACCCCTATTCCCCCCAAACAAAGTATAACCGAGTAACTATCATAGTAGGTCAGCTTGCAAGCTATAGAAATGTGACAATGTATAAAATGTCGCTTCTAGACTCCCTCCGAAGCTCCTCTCTGGGAGTTACAACTCTATAGAAGTCTCTGAGTCCTTACTACTGAATAGGTAGATAATTCACCAGTAGTGTGGCCTATGGAGATGAGGATGCCTAACTAGTCTAACTACAGGCCCTTACTCAGTCCCAAGCAATTTGCACCAAAAATCTAATGCGGTGCATGCACGATTACTTCTTTTACTGTTTCAGATTTGTTGGGTACCTTGTAGTTTCTCTCTGGAACCGCTGAAAGCAGGGCTCATCCACACATGCGGTCTCACTGACAGGGCCACTTCTCAGCCAGTCCTTGATAGCAATCTTCACCTTAGGAAGCTGTCTGAGCAAACCCTGGAACAGTCTCTGCTGTTATATGTCTCTAATCCTTTAAGAATGTTTTTCCTCTTACTTCAGCTTTTCTTCTTCCAAAAGCTCAGAAGCACACACAGCTAAGATGGCTGCCAGACACACTCTCGCTCTTCTTGTTCCTCCTCTGCAGAACAGGGTCTCCACGTCACTATTCCAGGGAATTACAGAATTACAGTCTCTTCTATTTCTGAGGTAACAGTGGCCTCTTGTGGTCAAACAACCAAATGTTAGTTTATAAAAAAAAATAAGCTACATTCACAACATGAGGGCTGTTTCCCCATCTCACAACTGTATGGCCTCCTCATGCTGCTGCCACTGGGTCACTGTATGCCCTCCTCATGCTGCTGCCACTGGGTCACTGTATGGCCTCCTCATGCTGCTGCCACTGCGTCACTATATGACCTCCTCATGCTGCTGCCACTGCATCACTATATGGCCTCCTCATGCTGCTGCCACTGGGTCACTGTATACCCTCCTCATGCTGCTGCCACTGGGTCACTGTATGCCCTCCTCATGCTGCTGCCACTGGGTCACTGTATGGCCTCCTCATGCTGCTGCCACTGCGTCACTTTATGGCCTCCTCATGCTGCTGCCACTGGGTCACTGTATGGCCTCCTCATGCTGCTGCCACTGGGTCACTGTATGGCCTCCTCATGCTGCTGCCACTGGGTCACTGTATGTCCTCCTCATGCTGCTGCCACTGGGTCACTGTATGTCCTCCTCATGCTGCTGCCACTGGGTCACTGTATGGCCTCCTCATGCTGCTGCCACTGGGTCACTGTATGGCCTCCTCATGCTGCTGCCAACTCCACATTATGTCGCTTTGCCACTCTGTAGACATCTATGTGGAATCAGCAGACGACGGTGTAAATGGAGTGCGCTCTTTCACTGTACAGTAGGATGTTGGGACTCTGCACGGTTCTTTATACCTGGCACTAACATGGACCTGACATGTGGCTGATATCTAAGGCTACTTCTGACAGGCTGATAGAAGGGTGGAGTAACACTGGTCATTAAAGGAAATGATCTCAGTATCTAAGACTCCTTTCAGATGTAGGTTCATGTTCCTACTCTGAAGATTTAGTCTGTTAGTAACTAGGACTGTTTTGTGCAGAACATGACTGAGGACATATGGGAATCATGGACTTTCAGGCTGGCGGTGGGTGGTGGCTCCATGACCATAAAACACCTGTTCTCTCATCATCCCTCAATTTAGTAGCATTGTTCAAAAGGAAAGAAACATTTTAAGAGTCTCATAAAGTGTGAGAGGTAATTATGGACAATGCACACTTTAATCTGACTGTAAAGCAGCATGAAAAGTAATGATGGGAAGAGCAATAACTCCATGAAATGAGCTTGTGTCAAGCAGCAACAATTATCTAAAGCAGAAATGTAATGTCACAACGGGACCAGGAGGAACAAGACAGTGGTGGGAGATTGTTGTCATCCGGCTGAGACACACCTATGACCTCCACCCAGGCAGCTTATAAACCAGAGACTTTCACTGATGCTCTGTGAGCGAAGAAGGCTGAGGAGCGCACATCCTGGAGGGCTCATCTGAATTCTGCTGTATGAGAGGTGAGATTCTATCTATCTATCTATCTATCTATCTATCTATCTATCCATCCTTTTTTTGATGTCCTATCACCTGTATGTAATGTCGCTGCCTGTTTGGGCATGCTGCGACGCAGCAGGCGTATTCTATTTGATTCCTTGCTTAAGGTTTTGATACCCAGTCTGAACACTGTCCTATGTAATTGAATTTCAGCCACACCCGTCTCTTGCACCTTGCTTCTCTCTGCTCCTCTAACAGTTAATCTTAGACTTGCCTGTGTGATTGACAGCCTATCTACCAATCAAATCTGGGGCAGGTCCTGGACTTGTTATAAGCAGGTCGTCAGTTCACACATGGTCACTGGCTATTGATTCTGTCCTGTGACTTTGTCCCTGCGAGCTCATTTTCTGCTATTACCTGTATTCTTATTCCTGACCTCTGGCTTTGACTTTGACTATTCTCTTGGATTGTGATTCTGTACTGCATTGCTCGATTGTTACCGACCCTTGGCTAGCTGACCTCCCTTCTGTGTTGTCACTTATTCAGAGTAAGGACCAGCTCCAAGTTGTTCCTGTCATTAGGACAGTGAGACAAGTAGGCAGGGACAGGGTCTGGGTCTACTTTAGGGCTCACTGTCTCTGTCATTCCTTCCTCTCAGGTTTCTGCAGCACTGGGGATTTGCTCAACTGGCAATTCCCTTACACTGTACTTATCTATCTATCCAATTCAAAAATAGCTTCGGTCCCTACAGAAACCTTTCTCAAGCCTGTGGGAACCAGTACATCGCCTATGGAATAAAGATCCATTTTGCACATTATGCTGCACCGCTTCCCCTTTTCTGGATTACTTATGCTAGGTTCACACTAGCATTTGGCTCTCTGTTCTTTGGGTCCGCTTAGGGACCTGAAGAACGGAACCCTAATCTGCTTAAAAAGCGGTTACCCGCGGACGTTATAGACTATAATGGGATCCGCAGGGTTTCCACCCAGCAGAATGGGGGACGGAAACCCCCAATGGAGACCAAGTGCTAGTGTGAACCTAGTCTTACAAAGATATAGTTTTTGAGACCCAGGAATTTACACCCACTTTTTTACTTTTTACATTTCTTCTCCTCTAGATTTTTATTTTCTATCTATGTGAGCACTTGGAATTATCTGACCCTAAATTACCTATAAATCTACATTGATTACTAGCAAAATAATGTCTGGTTGTTATCACAAATATAGACAATCAATTAAATCTAATTAAAGGGAGTCTGTCAGCAGGAAAATCAGTATCTAACTAATGACAGTAACTTGCAGGGTGGCTTTAACGCTTTATAGAGTTGCTTTTCTTATTCTCCATTGCAGCTACATTTTTATGCAAATCAGAATTTTATTCTAATGCAAATTAACTGGGCTTTTAGGGGTTGTCCTCTCCTGCCAGGGCTTCACTATCCATTCCAGATAATGGGGGCAGAGCAGAGACTGAAGTCCCAGCAGGAGAAGAAACACCTCTAAAGCCCTTTTCATCTAATTTACATATGAATAAAATGCTGATTTTCATGAAGATGGAGCTGCAATGCAGAATGAGAAAGGCATCTTTGGAAAGTGTAGAGGTACTGTCATTAGTTTGATACTGATTTTATACATCCCCGTGTCTGAAAATGCCCAGGCTACAAACATATAAAAATATTTTTCTCAAATGGCAAACCCCATAGTGTGAAAAAAAATCTAGTTTTTCGCTGCTTCACCTCCCATAAACAATTGAATAAAAAGCGATGAAAACATCAGACATTCTCCAAAATGGTATATATAAAGTACATCTGTCTCCTTCTGGGTTTAAGGTAAATCTTCTTTGAAGCATCTGGTCAATGTGGCTAGTCCCTGCAGTCCAGTGCTATGGAAGTCCTACTCTTCATCTTTTCTCCTACATTGGATCCGTAAGGTGGAGGATATCCAAAGCATGGAGGATCTCACTGCGTGCCTCAGGAACTTGCATGAGTCCTTCATTGCTGCCTGGACCCCATGGATCCTCTTCCAGGGTTCGCAGGATTACAGAGACCTTGTGCGTTGAATTGAAGTCTGTGAGCACTACTTCCCGTGGGTGGGCAGCTGGAACTCCTGACCCTGCCCTTTTGCCCTTTCCTACCATTCCCCTTCCCCCGCCTTTTTTTTTTTTTTTTTATAATACCTGCTTCATTTGGTTCTCTCTTCTCTCCCCTTCCTTTTTCTTCTTCTCTTCTCTCTCCTCCCTTCCTCTGGTTATGCATATACTTCTCTGTGCGTCTATCAATTGTGTGGTCTCCCACCGTATCTTATACAGTCTGATTCTCGGGTCCTATTTGTTTGGCAGCTGTTTTTTGTATGGTTTGTTGTGTGTGTTTATATTTTTGATACAAATAAAGAATTTATAAGAAAAAAAAAAAGATGCCTTATGCCATATATGGAAATATAAAAAAGGTACTGGTGACAGACTATGGCAACTCCAAGAATTTTTTATTAAAAATGTAAAAAAATGATTTAAATTTGGTATCCCTGGAAATATACCGACCTACAGAATAGACGAACAAATGCAGTTTTTTCTCCAATTCTCCCCATTCTGATTTTTTTCCAGCTTCCTAGTACAGTTCAGATGGAATATTAAATGGTCTCATTATGAAGTACAATTTGAAACTCATATGGCTCAGTGAATGGAAAAATATAAACGTTGTGGCTCTTGGAAGGCGTCAAAAATGAAACTCAAAAATTGGCTGTGGTGTAAAAGGGGTTAACAAGGCAAGAATCAAAATCACCTGTATCCCTTCAAATGTGGAACAATTGTCCTTAGCTATAACCCTTTAACTCTAACCCTAAAGCAAAAGTAAACTTGCCTTTATTCATTAAGCAATAACAATTTAGGAAGGGAACAAACTTTGCAATATGCTTTGCTAAAGAAAAGTGCCTGTGTCTTTAACTATTACTTCTGTTTTAAATTCTTATCTAATTGATTCTATCCCATACTCAATTCTGTCCATGGAGAGGGGAGGGAGGAGGAGAAGAAAAAGAGAGAGCAATATGAGGCATTACAGTCAGGATAAAACAGGATAGTAATTCCTAAAACCTGGTTATGATAAAGAACTGTCACTCTAGATTGCAGATGTCTCTCTGCCTCAAGAAGCTCTCCTCTTCCTTCCCCACCCCCTCTCCATAGACTTTTATAGTACACATTTGGTCGGGGCAGAAGGATGCAAATGAGTGAAGAAAAAAGCTAAAGTTTTCTATTTTCACTTGCACTATAGTTTTACAAAAAGAACCCCTAACCTTATGACCCTATACCCAATAATCCTAACTATGAATCTAGGCCTCTGACCTAAATCCTATGACTTTAACATCCCCTATATCATACATAACCATGGATCCAGATTTAGCATCTTATTTTTTAAAGAAAACTGAAAATATTATTAATCAGCAGAAAATAATGGTCCTAAATTTTCTTATATTAAGAAAGATATCTTTATCTCTTTACCTGAAAGGACACAGTAATATGTCATGGCTTCTGATGCTTGTCGGGATTATAGTATTGACCCAGAATTCTACCAGACAAAATAATACCAGGCTCAGAGCTGTAGGTGCAATGTTCAGGGTGCAACAAGATGAAAAACTTCAGAGTATAAGGGCAAAAAAGAGGCAAGTGAAAGCAGGAAGATCCCAGTGTGTCCCCTATAGAGCCTCTAGTGATTCCAAGGAGGATATAAGACATTTTCTTCATGTTATCAGCTCTCTGACCTGTTACTGTCATTGCTCTCTTGTACATTCTCCTGTGACAATGCTGACACAGCCTGCTACCATGCCATCTGCTCCATGAAGTCTGTTCTTTTGGGCCGTCAAAGGATCAGAAGAACGGAAAAACAAACTATAATGTACCCCCCAAAAAAACAGAGCTCAAGGAACCCCATTGACTAGAATGGGGTCCATTGGGTGTCCATGGGGGGGGGGGGGAATGTCCGTTTTTTAAATTAAAATTACCAGACGAAAAAGTTAGGCTTGCAACACTTTTTTTATCCAGTGATTTCTGATGTAACTGCGCTAGAGGTATTGTCAGTGCTCTCCTGTATATTCAGCAGTCACAAGGCGGGGAGGGATACAGGAAATTGTTCTCACATAAAGTCTCCGACCTATCATGGCTTGTTACCTTAATCTTTCCCTGTACAGGCTCCATTGTCTCCTGGAACGGGGATGGAGGGCACTTTTTCATATTTATGCCACTCTTACCAATGAGAGGATATGCTCCCTGAGTGTTGTGGGTAGATGATCTTTCAGACAGTAGATGAGCACCGATTGATCGGATCATCAGTTGTTTATTTAGTTTCTAAATAGTGAAGATTTGGGTTTTCTCCATTTTGTTGATTTTGTGAACATTTTAGTATGAAGACATAGGAACAATGGATGGAGACTCCTCCATTGTCGCAGACTTTTGCTGGCTTTTGGTTTGCAAAATACACCGAATAACACACACATCAAGGAAAGAAACAGATAATCTTGAAGGTAAATTGTAACTCCAAATGATTGGTATTAAAGGGGTTATTCAGCTTCCAAAAATCCTTGCTGCTCCCTTGTGCACACTTTTCTTTGCTTTATTTTACTTGCTGCTCCTTGTATTACTGTTATTTACATGCAGTGAATCTGTGGACAGACTACATTTCCCAAGATGCATCTGCCTGCTCTCACTCTCTGTGTGCCCCTCACTTCTCCACGCTCCCCTGCAATTAAATCACAGGTAATAAATCGCTCCCACATCTGAGGTCACATGTCCTGTGATATTTCATTCAAGCTCACTCCCCCCTCATGTGAGCAGCAAACACAGAGGGTGAGAGCAGGCAGATGATTCATGGGAAATGTATTTTCTTCACAGATTCACTGCATGTAAATGACAGGGATACAAGGAATCTCAAGTAAAATAAAGCCAAGCAAAAGCTGCACAAGAAACATTGAGTATTTAGCACTGCAGTGGATGTATTTGCATATCATTTTTGGAAGTCGGAGAGCACCTTTAAGATAACCATCAAACTTAATACAATAACTACCTGGTTCCTGACCAGATCATCAATATGTTCTCAATGTATCTGGCCCATTTTAGTTTATTGTCATTTTATGTGGGAAGACCATTATTTATTACAGTGGGGAAAAAAGTATTTAGTCAGCCCCCAATTGTGCAAGTTCTCCCACTTATAAAGATGAGGCCGGCCTGTAATTGTCATCATAGGTAGACCTCAACTATGAGAGACAAAATGAGAAAACTAATCCAGAAAATCACATTGTCTGATTTTTAAAGAATTTATTTGCAAATTATGGTGGAAAATAAGTATTTGGTCAATAACAAAAGTTCATCTCAATCCTTTGTTCTATGTCCTTTGTTGGCAATGACAGAGGTGAAACGTTTTCTGTAAGTCTTCACAAGGTTGGCACACACTGTTGCTGGTATGTTGGCCCATTCCTCCATGCAGATCTCCTCTAGAGCAGGGATGTTTTGGGGCTGTCACTGGGCAACATGGACTTTCAACTCCCTCCAAAGGTTTTCTATGGGGTTGAGATCTGGAGACTGGCTAGGCCACTCCAGGACCTTGAAATGCTTCTTACGAAGCCGCTCCTTCGTTGCCCTGGCGGTGTGCTTGGGATCATTGTCATGCTGAAAGACCCAGCCACGTTTCATCTTCAGTGCCCTTGCTGATGGAAGGAGGTTTGCACTCACAATCTCCCCATACATGGCCCCATTCATTCTTTCATGTACACGGATCAGTCGTCCTGGTCCCTTTGCAGAGAAACAGCCCCATACATGATGTTGCCCCCCCATGCTTCACAGTAGGTATGGTGTTCTTTGGATACAACTCAGCATTCCCTCTCCTCCAAACACCACGAGTTGTGTTTCTACCAAACAGTTCTACTTTGGTTTCATCTGACCATATGACATTCTCCCAATACTCTTCTGGAACATCCAAATGCTCTCTAGCAAACTTCAGACGGGCCCGGATATGTACTGGCTTAAGCAGGGGGACACGTCCGGCACTGCAGGATCTGAGTCCCTGGCGGCGTAGTGTGTTACTGACGGTAGCCTTTGTTACGTTAGTCCCAGCTTTCTGCAGGTCACTCACTAGGTCCCCCCGTGGGGTTCTGGGATTTTTGCTCACTGTTCTTGTGATCATTTTGACCCCACGGGGTGAGATCTTGCGTGGAGCCCCTGATGGAGGGAGATTATCAGTGGTCTTGTATGTCTTCCATTTTCTAATTATTGCTCCCACAGGTGATTTCTTCACACCAAGCTGCTTGCCTATTGCAGATTCAGTCTTCCCAGCCTGGTGCAGGGCTACCATTTTGTTTCTGGTCCTTCCACAGCTCTTTGGTCTTCACCATAGTGGAGTTTGGAGTGTGACTGAGGTTGTGGACAGGAGTCTTTTATACTGATAACAATGTCACACAGGAGCCATTACTACAGGTAATGAGTGGAGGACAGAGGAGCCTCTTAAAGGAGAAGTTACAGGGCTGGGAGAGACAGAAATCTTGCTTGTTTGTAGGTGACCAAATACTTATTTTCCACCATAATTTGCAAATAAATTCATTAAAAAAATCAGACAATGTGATTTTCTGGATTAGTTTTCTCATTTTGTCTCTCATAGTTGAGGTCTACCTATGATGACAATTACAGGCCGGCCTCATCTTTATAAGTGGGAGAACTTGCACAATTGGTAGCTGACTAAATACTTTTTTTTCCCTGCTGTATAGTCCTATGAGCCCTGACAGTGTCATATATTATGCTACAGAATACACGTCACTCCACTGGGTTTGGTGCACAAGTAGGGTTCCACCCCATATAGACAATTGTGTACAAACACTTGGCACTCAATGAGGTAATGGTGAAAGCCAAAGTTTTTTATTTTGATATACAATCCAAGGTCAATGTGACGTTTCGACTATCTCAATGTAGCCTTCATCAGATGGATTGTAGCAGAGGAGAGTGATCAAAAAAGGTGTTGAACAGCCGTAGAATAGAATAATGGCTCTGGGAATGGAGTTCCCAGAGTGTGAAAGATATACAGGGGGAGGGGGAACTGAACTAGCATATTCAGAATTGCCCTGCCTATAAAAGTAAGGTTCCTCTAAGAGTGGAGGGTGTGTTTTATGGTTTTTATGTAAGTAGTTACATTATCATTATACAGACCTGCAGGGGATTTAGTAATTCGAACCCCCAAGTTGGAAATGTATGTTGTTTGCCATTGAAACAGATATCAGTCTGGTCCACCACGGTCTCGATCTGAAGCATAGCTTCATAGTTTTATCTAGGTTTAGTGTGTATCCCACCAGCTAGCCCAGCTCCCGAATGTCCTGTAAAACCACAAAATAAGCAAAAAAGATTGTTTGCAAATGTGTCTAAGGCAGCTGAGGGCCATAAGAAGGATCAAGTACATTCACTGGGAAGGGGTCAAAAAATAGGTTAAAGAGAAGGTATAAACTGGGTAAAGACCTGCAGGACTGTTCTTAATTACCTCCCCATTGCACTGCTGAATACTGATCTGAAACTCTTCACCAAAATCTTGGCCAATAGTGGTTGGGTCCATGTTTGGTTTTACATAGGACAATACTGCGGGAATCCAGGAAAGAGTCTACATGGTCATTGGCAGAGTAAATATAAGTCATTATAGAGGGTTAAGGTTGGGTCAAGTTCATCAGCCAACACTTTATAATAGTCATTGCTTATGCCATCTGTTCTGGGGTCTTATATGTGGGGGAGGAAGTAAACAGAGAGAGAACTTCCTGTTCACTGAATGCGACATCCAATAGTTCTTTTGGTTCCGCCATAAGCCAAGGGAGAGAAACAGATTTAATAACGATATGGTCTGGATGAGCTGAGTCTACCCTGTTGAGGTCTCATAGATTGTAAGCTCTTGCGAGCAGGGCCCTCAGTCCCAGTGTGTGAATTGACTATTTCTTTGAAATGTATCTTTTTTGTCAGTACTTGAACCCTACAAGTTGTACAGCGCTGCGGAATATGTTGGCGCTATATAAATAAAATTCATTATTATTATTATTATTGTCCTCAAAATAATGAAACATGTATCTTAGCAGTGTCAGGATCGACAAGCTTAAGGATGAGATTAATTTTAGACCGGGAGTGGCCTATCCTGGCCAGAGGTTGCCCAGATCTATTTGCCTGTGTAAAGAAACTATTACAGTCCAGCCGACTGAGTCACTCTGCCTGGCTCTGTACATAAGCCTCCAGTGAGCTCCTAGCCTCTTTGTATCCCTGCCTAGTCACAAGGGTTGGGTGACGGGCGACAGGCAAAAGAGTGTTGTGTCGAAAGGAGCGAGGTCTGTAGAGTTTGGAAGAGCAATTCTGCCTGCTTACATTTATGGGAGGTGTAGCTCATTATGTGAACCCCTTGGAAATTGCCCACAACAAGGGAGTGTCATCTATGTATGCCAGGATATCGTTAAGATAATTTGCCCATTGCATTTTCAGGTAAGTTTTAACCCCTTAAGGACATGGCCCCATTTTTCAAAACTAACATGTTACTTTACTGTATATAGCAATAACTTTGAGATGCTTTGACAACCCAAGTGATTTTGAGAATGTTTTTTCATGACACTTTTAACTTCATGTTAACACTGATCAATATTTTTTGCATTTAAAAAATAATAATAAATAAATAAATAGGAAATTTCATAGAAAGTTGTAAAAATTCTAAATTTTCTAAATGTTAAATGTCCTGCTTTTCAGTCATACCCTCCAAATACATGAATAATATTATCTACCATATCTCTGCTTTATATTGGATCATCTTTTAATCGTCCTTTCATTTATTTTGGACATTATAAAGTGTATCTGCGATTTTCCAGATTTATCAGAAAATTTTTCAAACCCATTTTTTAAAGACAACTTCAGTTCTGAAGGGGATTATAAAATATTAGAAACCCTAATAACTCATACCATTCTCAAAACTGCACCCCTTTAAGGGAAATTTGTTAACCCTTTAAGCATTTCACGGAAATTAGAACAATATGGAGGTGAAATTTAGACATTTCATTTTTTTTCATAATAGGTTCATGTAGCCCAAAAATGTCCACATTCACAAGAGGTTAAAGGAGAAAATGCATCTCACAATTTGTTATACAATTTCTCCCATGAATGGAAATACCTCACATGTGAGTGTAAAGTGATGTTTGGGCACACGGCAGTGCGCGGAAGGGAAGGAGAGATACTCGGTGTTTGAAAAACAGATTTTGTTGGAATAGTTCTGGGAGGCATTTGCAGAGCCCTTGGGTACCAATTCAATGGAAACCCTCCAAAAGTGACCCCAGTTTGGAAACTACACCCTCAAGGAATTTCCGAAGGGGTATAGTGAGCATTTTGACACCACAGCTGTTTCACAGATTTTATTAATATTGGGACAAGAAAATGAAAAATTTCTAAAATGTAACTTTATCCCCAAAGTTTTCATTTTTACAAGGGGTTAAAGTCGGAAAATGTTTCTTAAACAATTGCGTCTGAACAAAACAATACCTCATACGTGGTTGTAATCTGCTACAACTACTCGATTGGTGTAATTCCAAAATAGGGCCACATGTCTACAGATTCTACTTTACTGGCAATTCAAGGACTCTGCAAAAGTGGCATGATGTAAAAAAAAAATCAAACTGTGCTCCAACAACCAAATGGCACTTCTTCCCTTCTGTGCCCGGATGTACCCAAACAGCAGTACATACCACATATGGCAGTAAGTACATTATCCCGGGTACACCGGTGTCATACATGTACCCAAACAGCAGATTATATCACATATGGCAGTAAGTACATTATCCCGGGTACACCAGTGTCATACATGTGCCCAAACAGCAGTATATACCACATATGGAAGTAAGTACATTATCCCGGGTACACCGGTGTCATACATGTACCCAAACAGCAGTATATACCACATATGACAGTAAGTACATTATCCTGGGTACACCAGTGTCATACATGTAGCCAAACAGCAGTATATACCACATATGGCAGTAAGTACATTATCCGGGGTACACCGGTGTCATACATGTACCCAAACAGCAGTATATACCACATATGGCAGTAAGTACATTATCCCGGGTACACCAGTGTCATACATGTACCCAAACAGCAGTATATACCACATATGGCAGTAAGTACATTATCCCGGGTACACCAGTGTCATACATGTACCCAAACAGCAGTATATACCACATATGGCAGTAAGTACATTATCCGGGGTACACCAGTGTCATACATGTACCCAAACAGCAGTATATACCACATATGGCAGTAAGTACATTATCCCGGGTACACCAGTGTCATACATGTACCCAAACAGCAGTATATACCACATATGGCAGTAAGTACATTATCCCGAGTACACCAGTGACATACATGTACCCAAACAGCAGTATATACCACATATGGCAGTAAGTACATTATCCCGGGTACACCACTGTCATACATGTACCCAAACAGCAGTATATACCACATATGGCAGTAAGTACATTATCCCGGGTACACCAGTGTCATACATGTACCCAAACAGCAGTATATACCACACATGACAGTAAGTACATTATCCAGGGTACACCAGTGTCATACATGTACCCAAACAGCAGTATATACCACATATGACAGTAAGTATATTATCCCGAGAACACCAGTGTCATACATGTACCCAAACAGCAGATTATACCACATATGGCAGTAAGTACATTATCCCGAGTACACCAGTGTCATACATGTACCCAAACAGCAGTATATACCACATATGGCAGTAAGTACATTATCCCGGGTACACCAGTGTCATACATGTACCCAAACAGCAGTATATACCACATGGTAGAAAGTACATTATCCCGGGTACACCGGTGTCATACATGTACCCAAACAGCAGTATATACAGTCATATGAAAAAGTTTGGGCACCCCTATTAATCTTAATCATTTTTAGTTCTAAATATTTGGGTGTTTGCAACAGCCATTTCAATTTGATATATCTAATAACTGATGGACACAGTAATATTTCAGGATTGAAATGAGGTTTATTGTACTAACAGAAAATGTGCAATATGCATTAAACCAAAATTTGACCGGTGCAAAAGTATGTGCACCTCAACAGAAAAGTGACATTAATATTTAGTAGATCCTCCTTTTGCAAAAATAACAGCCTCTAGTCGCTTCCTGTAGCTTTTAATCAGTTCCTGGATCCTGGATGAAGGTATTTTTGACCATACCTCTTTACAAAACAATTCCAGTTCAGTTAAGTTTGATGGTCGCCGAGCATGGACAGCCCGCTTCAAATTATCCCACAGATGTTCAATGATATTCAGGTCTGGGGACTGGGATGGCCATTCCAGAACATTGTAATTGTTCCTCTGCATGAATGCCTGAGTAGATTTGGATCATTGTCTTGCTGAAATATCCATCCCCGGCGTAACTTCAAATTCGTCACTGATTCTTGCACATTATTCTCAAGAATCTGCTGATACTGAGTTGAATCCATGCGACCCTCAACTTTAACAAGATTCCCGGTGCCGGCATTGGCCACACAGCCCCAAAGCATGATGGAACCTCCACCAAATTTTACAGTGGGTAGCAAGTGTTTTTCTTGGAATGCTGTGTTTTTTGGACGCCATGCATAACGCCTTTTTGTATGACCAAACAACTCAATCTTTGTTTCATCAGTCCACAGGACCTTCTTCCAAAATGAAGCTGGCTTGTCCAAATTTGCTTTTGCATACCTCAGGCGACTCTGTTTGTGGCGTGCTTTCAGAAACGGCTTCTTTCGCATCACTCTCCCATACAGCTTCTCCTTGTGCAAAGTGTGCTGTATTGTTGACCGATGCACAGTGACACCATCTGCAGCAAGATGATGCTGCAGCTCTTTGGAGGTGGTCTGTGGATTGTCCTTGACTGTTCTCACCATTCTTCTTCTCTGCCTTTCTGATATTTTTCTTGGCCTGCCACTTCTGGGCTTAACAAGAACTGTCCCTGTGGTCTTCCATTTCCTTACTATGTTCCTCACAGTGGAAACTGACAGGTTAAATCTCTGAGACAACTTTTTGTATCCTTCCCCTGAACAACTATGTTGAAGAATCTTTGTTTTCAGATCATTTGAGAGTTGTTTTGAGGAGCCCATGATGCCACTCTTCAGAGGAGATTCAAATAGGAGAACAACTTGCAATTGGCCACCTTAAATACCTTTTCTCATGATTGGATACACCTGGCTATGAAGTTCAAAGCTCAGTGAGGTTACAAAACCAATTTTGTGCTTCAGTAAGTCAGTAAAAAGTAGTTAGGAGTATTCAAATCAATAAAATGATAAGGGTACCCAAATTTTTGCACCGGTCAAATTTTGGTTTAATGCATATTGCACATTTTCTGTTAGTACAATAAACCTCATTTCAATCCTGAAATATTACTGTGTCCATCAGTTATTAGATATATCAAACTGAAATGGCTGTTGCAAACACCCAAATATTTAGAACTAAAAATGATTAAGATTAATAGGGGTGCCCAAACTTTTTCATATGACTGTACCACATATGGCAGTAAGCACATTATCCCGGGTACACCAGTGTCATACATGTACCCAAACAGCAGTATATAGCACATATGACAGTAAGTACATTATCCTGGGTACACCAGTGTCATACATGTGCCCAAACAGCAGTATATACCACATGGTAGTAAGTACATTATCCCGGGTACACCGGTGTCATACATGTACCCAAACAGCAGTATATACCACATATGGCAGTAAGCACATTATCCCGGGTACACCGGTGTCATACATGTACCCAAACAGCAGTATATACCACATATGGCAGTAAGTACATTATCCCGGGTACACCAGTGTCATACATGTGCCCAAACAGCTGTATATACCACATATGACAGTAAGTACATTATCCGGGTACACCAGTGTCATACATGTGCCCAAACAGCATTATATCCCACATATGACAGTAAGTACATTATCCCGGGTACACCAGTGTCATACATGTACCCAAACAGCAGTATATACCACATATGACAGTAAGTACATTATCCCGGGTACACCAGTGTCATACATGTACCCAAACAGCAGTATATACCACATATGGCAGTAAGTACATTATCCCGGGTACACCAGTGTCATACATGTACCCAAACATCAGTATATACCACATATGGCAGTAAGTACATTATCCCGGGTACACCAGTGTCTTACATGTACCCAAACAGCAGTATATACCACATATGACAGTTTGTACATTATCCCGGGTACACCAGTGTCATACATGTACCCAAACAGCGGTATATACCACATAAGGCAGCAAGTACATTATCCCGGGTACACCAGTGTCATACATGTACCCAAACAGCAGTATATACCACATATGGCAGTAAGTACATTATCCCGGGTACACCAGTGTCATACATGTACCCAAACAGCAGATTATATCACATATGGCAGTAAGTACATTATCCCGGGTACACCAGTGTCATACATGTACCCAAACAGCAGTATATACCACATATGACAGTAAGTATATTATCCCGGGTACACCAGTGTCATACATGTACCCAAACAGCAGTATATACCACATATGGCAGTAAGTACATTATCCGGGGTACACCGGTGTCATACATGTACCCAAACAGCAGTATATACCACATATGGCAGTAAGTACATTATCCCGGGTACACCAGTGTCATACATGTACCCAAACAGCAGTATATACCACATATGACAGTAAGTATATTATCCCGAGTACACCAGTGTCATACATGTACCCAGTGTATAATGTACCATGTGTATAAAAATCTGTAAATTTTCAGTTCTTGTATCACACCATGTCTGATGAAGGGAGCGAGCACTCCTGAAAGCTTACTTATAAATATACTCAGTTAGCCTCTAAAAGGTATCGCCTGATTTCTTCACTCTTCCACTACTTTCAATGGCTAACACGGTACAACATTATACTACTATATACATGTACCCAAACAGCAGATTATACCACATATGGCAGTAAGTACATTATCCCGAGTACACCAGTGTCATACATGTACCCAAACAGCAGTATATACCACATATGGCAGTAAGTACATTATCCCGGGTACACCAGTGTCATACATGTACCCAAACAGCGGTATATACCACATATGGCAGCAAGTACATTATCCTGGGTACACCAGTGTCATACATGTACCCGAAAAGCAGTATATACCACATATAGCAGTAAGTACATTATCCCGGGTACACCAGTGTCATACATGTACCCGAAAAGCAGTATATACCACATATGGCAGTAAGTACATTATCCCGGGTACACCAGTGTCATACATGTACCCAAACAGCAGTATATACCACATATGGCAGTAAGAACATTATCCCGGGTACACCAGTGTCATACATGTACCCAAACAGCAGTATATACCACATATGACAGTAAGTACATTATCCCGGGCACACCAGTGTCATACATGTACCCAAACAGCAGTATATACCACATATGGCAGTAAGTACATTATCCTGGGTACCCCAGTGTCATACATATACCAAACAGCAGTACATACCACATATGTCAGTAAGTACATTATCCCGGGTACACCGGTGTCATACATGTACCCAAACAGCAGTATATACCACATATGACAGTAAGTACATTATCCTGGGTACACCAGTGTCATACATGTGCCCAAACAGCAGTATATACCACATATGGCAGTAAGTACATTATCCCAGGTACACCAGTGTCATACATGTACCCAAACAGCAGTATATACCACATATGGCAGTAAGTACATTATCCCGAGTACAGCAGTGTCATACATGTGCCCAAACAGCAGTATATACCACATATGGCAGTAAGTACATTATCCCGGGTACACCAGTGTCATACATGTACCCAAACAGCAGTATATACCACATATGGCAGTAAGTACATTATCCTGGGTACACCAGTGTCATACATGTACCCAAACAGCAGTATATACCACATATGGCAGTAAGTACATTATCCCGGATACACCAGTGTCATACATGTACCCAAACAGCAGTATATACCACATATGGCAGTAAGTACATTATCCCGAGTACACCAGTGTCATACATGTACCCAAACAGCAGTATATACCACATATGGCAGTAAGTACATTATCCGGGGTACACCGGTGTCATACATGTACCCAAACAGCAGTATATACCACATATGGCAGTAAGTACATTATCCCGGGTACACCAGTGTCATACATGTACCCAAACAGCAGTATATACCACACATGACAGTAAGTACATTATCCAGGGTACACCAGTGTCATACATGTACCCAAACAGCAGTATATACCACATATGACAGTAAGTATATTATCCCGAGTACACCAGTGTCATACATGTACCCAAACAGCAGATTATACCACATATGGCAGTAAGTACATTATCCCGAGTACACCAGTGTCATACATGTACCCAAACAGCAGTATATACCACATATGGCAGTAAGTACATTATCCCGGGTACACCAGTGTCATACATGTACCCAAACAGCAGTATATACCACATATGGCAGTAAGTACATTATCCTGCGTACGCCAGTGTCATACATGTACCCAAACAGCAGTATATACCACATATGACAGTAAGTACATTATCCTGGGTACACCAGTGTCATACATGTACCCAAACAGCAGTATATACCACATATGGCAGTAAGTACATTATCCCAGGTACACCAGTGTCATACATGTACCCAAACAGCAGTATATACCACATATGGCAGTAAGTACATTATCCCAGGTACACCAGTGTCATACATGTACCCAAACAGCAGTATATACCACATATGGCAGTAAGTACATTATCCCGGGTACACCAGTGTCATACATGTACCCAAACAGCAGTATATACCACATATGGCAGTAAGTACATTATCCTGGGTACACCAGTGTCATACATGTACCCAAACAGCAGTATATACCACATATGACAGTAAGTACATTATCCTGGGTACACCAGTGTCATACATGTACCCGAACAGCAGATTATACCACATATGGCAGTAAGTACATTATCCCGGGTACACCAAACAGCAGTATATACCACATATGACAGTAAGTACATTATCCTGGGTACACCAGTGTCATACATGTGGGCATAAACTGCAGTTTGGGCACACAGCAGGGCACAGATGTGAATGAGCTCTTTGTGACTTTTGGACTGCAGATTTAGATGTTTGGAATCTGTACACCATATCACGTTTGCAGAGCCTCTTAGGCGACAATAAAGTGGAATACCCTAGAGAGTGATTCCATCTTGAAAACTGCACCTCTCAAAGAATTTATGAAGTGTAGCATAGTGAAAATTTATGCCAGATGTGACTGCACAGCGGAAGTGAATATGTAAACTGTGCGGAGTACATTGAGAACACCAAATTTCCTACTATATCCCCAGTAGCTCCTATGATTGGGGAGGTCATTCTGGGGGTCACTTCTGGTGTATTTTTCCTCGTAAGTTCTAAATCTGGGGGTCCACTGATATACGCTCACACCACTTATACAGTTGTGCTAAAAAGTTTACATACCCCGGCAGATTTTTTGTTTTTTTTGGCCTTTTTACAGAGAATATGAATGATAACACAAAACCTTTTTCTCCGCTCATGGTTAGTGGTTGGTTGAAGCCATTTATTGTCAGACTTCTGTGTTTTCTCTTAGTAAATCATAATGACAACCAAAAACATCAAAATGACCCTGTTCAAAAGTTAATAATAATAAATTTTATTTATATAGCGCCAACATATTCCGCAGGACTGTACAATTTACAGTTCCCATCCCCCGGTGATTTTGGCCTGATAACATGCCCAGAAACCAAACCATGGTCAGGTAGACCAACCAAAATTTCAGCCACAACTTCCCGGAAAATTGTTCGTGATGCAAAGAAAAACCCCACACATAACATCAGCTGAAATCCAGGACTCTCTGACAACTATCGGTGCGGCTGGTTCAAGATGCACAATAAGGAGGCACTTGAAGAAAAATGGGCTGCCTGGTGGAGTTGCCAGAAGAAAGCTATTACTGCACAAATGCCACAAAGAATCTCGCCTTCAATACGCCAAACAGCACAGAGACAAGTCTCAAAACTTCTGGAACAAGGTCATTTGGAGTGTTGAGACAAAAATCACACTTTTTGGCCACAACCATAAACGTTACATTTGGAGAAGTGTCAACAAGGCCTATGATGGAAGGAACACCATTCCTACTGTAAAGCCCGGAGGTGGATCACTGATGATGTGGGGATGTGTGAGCTTCAAAGGCTCAGGAAACTTGGTCAAAGCTGAAGGAAAGATGAATGCAGCGCGTTATCAGCAAATACTGGAGGCAAATCTGCCCTCATCAGTCAGGAAGCTGCGCATGGGACGTACTTGGACGTTCCAACATGAGAACTGCGACAACTTGGGGGAATTAGACTCAAAATGGCGGCTTTTCCTGGTCCGGACAGCGGTGGTTCATGGTACTGGGCGCCGGAAAGATAGCTTTCAGACGGTCCAAGTGTAAAATAAAAGTGGCTTTATTCAGCTTAACTGCAACATAACAAAACAACAAAAAAACCTATGCCACAGTTAGGGCCTAACTCACTCCTTGAGCCCCTAACTAGCCTGACTATTGCTCAGCTCCAGCAACAGACCCCAGTGGACCCCAGCCCTTCTAGGACAGAGCGTCTCTCTCTGTCCTTAGCTGGTCCACCATCTCCTAGTCTGACTCCTGCTCAACTCTAGCAAAGTCCCCGGTGGACCTCAGCCTTCCTGGCACAGACCGTCTATCTGTCCAGCTGGGTCCACCATCTCCTGCTCCAAGTAGGATATTCCAGTCCTCTGGAGTTACACGCCCCCACAAAGGTGTGGCTGAAGGCCTTTTCAGGGCTGGGCCTGGGTCGCTCCACAGCGCCGTCTGGCTCACATACTCACATAACCTCCCCAACAGCTCACTACCCATAGGGTGAGCTACAATGGGACGAGACATCCTATGTTGAAGTCCCTCTTCAACCATGCATGCCTGTCCAGTGTCTCTCCAGAAGTCCCCATCTGGCGATCTCTTCTTCCAAATTCCGCTCCATCGAATTTTCCGTTTTTTCATCACTTTCACTGCTATGCCAAGATCCTGGCCATTCTGTGCAAAGGCAAGTTTTACTTAAACACCTTCACAATTCGCCATACAGGGGATCACATCATTTTCATCACATTTCTCGCCATACTCTTCAGCCATCCCATTGCATGACCTTGATTCATTTAGTGAATGGCCGTAAGAATCTTCATCTTCTCCTATCACGAATCCATAGGAGCTCAGAGACCAACTAACACGTATTTTATGCACATCAATGTCTTTAGAGTATAAATATTTCACGGGTACCTTTTCTGTAACCTTCATCTCAAAGCAAACTTTACCATCACCATCAAGGCTTAGAAGTTTAGGAGACATAGGCCGCTTGCTCTCCGCTTTGTTTGAGATACACAAGCTCTGTACCGCAATATCTTCTCCTTTTGCACAAGGGCCATACAGTACACCCTCTCATAATAGATCACGCTGAACTACATTTTCTGGTATGTCTTTAACAACTGCCACATCATATATTGGAATGGTTTCTGTATAATGCGTCCGCACCTGTACGGCAGCCGGAGAACCACTTCCATACTCTAGTCTTATCTCCTCTCTCTCATACGCACAACTTTCAGGAGGCATGTTACGATTCTGTGATAGATTGCAAGAATTTTCGTACCAACCCCTTTCTGACAATACAGGAGCTGGTGACATCGTCATCTCAACATTCTCCAAGTTATTTTCATTCCCTGTGCTAACACCGGAGGACTGGGATACCAAGTTTTCAACATCACAGTTTTTACTGTCAGTACCCAGATGCTTTTTGGTTACATGTTCTGGCTGCCTTAATGTCTCTGCTTTCTCTGCCTCTATGCTGGCAGCTTTCTCTAATTCTAAAACCTTCTGTAGCGCACAAATCTCTGATTCCAGTTCCGGAACTTTCTTCACTGCCACATTTTTCTGTACAGCCTCCATCTCAGTTTTTACTCTTGCAACTTGCAGAACTTCCTCAATCTTCCTGACATCTTCTATGGCAGCAGATGTAGATGCCACCTCTTTATCCACTATGCCTCCTAATTCTAGGATATTCTGCAATGTTCTTCTAACATTTGTCAGGTCAGCATCCTGGATAATATTTTCTGCTTCACCCACTGTTCCCTGAATTATATTGGATTGATCCTCCAACATCTTCTGATAAAGCTTCTGCTCATCTGCAGACTTTTTGTCAAGTCTTTCATTCAAGTCCCGTATCTCAGTGGCTCTCTTATCTTGCTCTTGGTTGAATAAAGACTCTATTTCTTGAATCACATTTTTCAGGGATAACAGCTCTGATTCTTTAGAGGTTAACAGGCTCCGCAGCGAGTCTCTCTCATCTTCTAGTGCTGCCAGCTTTGAAGATAGTGCAGATGCCGACTGTTCAGTATTGGATAGAGACTGCTGCAATCGATCCCATTCTTCTTTTTTAGATTCCACTTCGGTTTTTAACTGTTCAATCTGAGAAGTGCGCTCTTCCAACTTTATTTCTGATTCACACTTCACTTGACCCATCTGAAACTCCAGCTGTTTCTTGATTTCCTCCTGCTTGTTCACTTGCACCTTTAATTTAGCAACAAGCATTTTTAGATCTACAATCTCAGCAGATAAATTAGACAGGTTTCCTTCAAACTGAATCCTCATGTCTTCTGTCTGGAGGTCCAATTCTCTTTTGGCCTTTTCCAGCATCTCATTGTCATAAGCAGCAACCTTCTCCTCAAACCGTTGATTTGTAGCTTCTAGCTCCTTTTGCAACTTTTCCTTTAGTTCTTCAACAGAGTCCAAGGACCCAATACTATCCTCCATTTTTTTCTTCATATCAGTCGCCTGAGCCTGTAGTGTTGAAATCTGCTTTGTCAAATCTCTTTTTGCTTCCTCCTCTTCCTCTAGTTGCTCAAGGAAACCATTTTTCTCATATTCCATTTGATTTAGTTTTGTACTAAGGTCAAGCTTCTGATGAGTTTCTTCTTGCAAAAGTTCCTGAGTGTCCTGAAGCTGAGATTCTAGTGTAGACAAATCTTTGGAAAGTTTGATAAACTTGCTGTCTGCTTGAGAAAGAAGTCCTGTGACATTATCCAATTCCACCTGTAGTCCGTTTGCCTTGTCTAGCAGTTCTGCTTGAAACCTGTCCCCTTCTGTGACTTTTAGTTGCAGCTCTTGAAGTTGAGTCTCTACTTTTTTATAACTCTCCTGTAAGGTTTGCACCTTCTGAGCATGGACAGACGACATCTCCATCAATTCTTTGTCTTTATTTTGCACCAAAACAGACAATTTCTCATTATCTTCACAAGATCCTGACAGCGCCCTCTCCAGGCTACATATTCTAGCTTTGAGTTCCCTTTCTCTTTGTTCCAGAACTCCAGCTCTGCTCCGCCATTCGTGGATTTCACTATTTAGGCGAACCTGCTTTCGTGCATGCAAGTTTTGCTCTGACTGCAATGTCTGCACCACAGATTCTAAATTACTCTCTCGGTCAGACACACGCTTCCTCAGCTCTGCAATTTCATTTTCTTTGTCAATTAATGCAGCCGAAAGTTTTTCACACTTCCTGACTTGTTCATCCAGACACTCTGACTGACACTGCAAAAATTCACTTCTCTCACGTTTAGCAGTTTCAAGGTCATCTCTTAATTTTTTTCAATGACACTCTCTTTGGCAATGGAGTCTTGGACATGCTGCTCCTTTAAATCCTGCAATTGCTTCTCAAGCACTTGCTTTTGCTCTACACTCTGTATAACTTCATTTCATTTAAGCAAACTCCTTCTTAGTGACACAGTCCATTCCAGGCAAACCCAGTACCACATTTTCACAATGAGTAGGATATGAACTCCTCATAGATTCAAGATCTTTCTTTAACTTCAGGTTCAACTTAAGGTTCTCTTTTTCTAATACCTCAAATTGCCGTTTCCAATCAGATATTTTATCCTCATCAATGAACCTGATGGTTTTATTCTCATCTTGAAGCTGCTGCACCATAATATTTTCATCTTTGGCGCTCTGATGCACTCCAATATGAGACATAGTCATAGTCATAGACATACAGTCAGCAGGGACATATTAAATCACAGAACAGAGGTGCTTTAGAAAAACTGAGTCACTCTCATGCAACCCTTTATCTTTACTTGCATTCAACATGATCTGTTCCGGGTTTTGTGTCTCTCTGCATTCAGACTGCTGCACTAATAAACCTGTGCATAACTTCTCTGCTTTTTTACAAGCTGAAATTCTCTTTTTCTTGCCCTTGGTTTACTAACAAGATTACACAATATTCCACAGCAACCTTGGGTTCCAACGGCAGCAACTTTTTGCTATCTTCTGCAGTCACATGTATTCAAACAGTTAACTTATGTGGCACTACAACAACCAGCATTTTCTTCTGTCTTCCACAGAAAACACCAACATGGCACCATAGCCTTTCACATAGACTGTTTGCAATATCCAGCTTCTATACACATTGCCCGCATTCTCCACCATATGCGTCAACTTGGGGGAATTAGACTCAAAATGGCGGCTTTTCCTGGTCCGGACAGCGGTGGTTCATGATACTGGGCGCCGGAAAGATAGCTTTCAGACGGTCCAAGTGTAAAATAAAAGTGGCTTTATTCAGCTTAACTGCAACATAACAAAACAACAAAAAAACCTATGCCACAGTTAGGGCCTAACTCACTCCTTGAGCCCCTAACTAGCCTGACTATTGCTCAGCTCAAGCAACAGACCCCAGTGGACCCCAGCCCTTCTGGGACAGAGTGTCTCTCTCTGTCCTTAGCTGGTCCATCATCTCCTAGTCTGACTCCTGCTCAACTCTAGCAAAAGTCCCCGGTGGACCTCAGCCTTCCTGGCATAGACCGTCTATCTGTCCAGCTGGGTCCACCATCTCCTGCTCCAAGCAGGATACTCCAGTCCTCTGGAGTTACACGCCCCCACAAAGGTGTGGCTGAAGGCCTTTTCAGGGCTGGGCCTGGGTCGCTCCACAGCACCCTCTGGCTCACATACTCACACAACAATCCAAAACACAAGGCCAAGTCGTCCTGTCATTGGCTACAGCAGAAGAAAGTGAAGATTCTGGAGGGGCCATCTCAGTCTCCTGACCTCAATATCATTGAGCCCCTCTGGGGAGATCTCAAGCGCGCAGGACATGCAAGACAGCCCAGGAACTTACAGGAACTGGAGAACCATCTGAGAAAATAAAGAGCCTCATCCACAACTAGCACAAAAGACTCCAAGCTGAGGGGGCAATACACGCTATTAACAACTGGGGGATGGGAACTACTGAACAGGGGCATTTTGATGTTTTTGGTTGTCATTATGATTTATAAAGAGAAAACACAGAAGTCTGACAATAAATGGCTTCAGCCAACCACTAACCATGAGCGGAGGAAAAGGTTTTGTGTTATCATTCATATTCTCTGTAAAAAGGCCAAAAAAACCAAAAAATCTGCCGGGGTATGTAAACTTTTTAGCACAACTGTACATTCCCTTCTTGCCTCAGCCAGTTTTGTTCTAATGATTTGGTGTTTTTTGGGGTTTGTACAAGCCATATTTTTTTATTTTTCTGGTGATGTAGACATATCAGGGCTTGTTTTTTGCAGGATGAGATGCATTTTGTATTGACACCTTTCTGGGGTGCTTATAACTTGTTGACTAAAGTTTATTAAGTCTTTCTTGGTGGATTAAAAAAACAACAAAAACAAAACATCAATTCTTGCTTTTTTAATTTTTTGCCGTGCAGTGTACAGCATAAGTAACATGTTAAATTTATTCTATGGGTCGGTACGATTACATCAATACCTAATTTATATTATTTTTTGATGTGTTACTAATTTTGCTGAATAAAAATGTTCGGGGATAGAAATCAATTGTTTTTGCATCACCATCTTCTGAGAGGCGTAACATTTTTATTTTTCTTTGACAGAGTTGGTTGAGGGATTATTTTTTCTGGGACATGGGCTGTGCTTTTTATTGGTTTATTGTTTTTGATCACTTTTTATACCATATTTTGTGAGGTAAGATGGCGAAAAATTAATACTTCTGGTGATTTGGTCCATTTTTTTTTCACAATGTTCACCATGCAGCTTAAATATTTCTGTTATATTGTACGGGTTATTATGGTTGCAGTAATATCAAATATGTATTTTTTTAATAATGTTTAGTTTATTTTTTACATAATTCACTTTATATGGGAAAGAGCAATTTTTGGGGCTTTATTTTTTTTTTTTTAGCACACCTGTTTTTTTTTAGATTTTTTTTGATGTCCCACTAGGGAACCTTCTGTTCACTGGTTCAATAGCATACACTGCTATACACATGTATTGCAGTGTAAACATTTTGGCACACCCTTAGATTTTGCAGTCATGTTTGACCAGTGCATCTGTGAGTGAGTCAGTGAGAGCCACAAAGTCAGATCGTCCTCATTTCAAATAGCTATGAAACTTAGTCAGTCATTCATATTGATGTAGAAATGGCGTTAGGCCTGAGAGAGATCCTCAAAATCCAGCTGTGGGCCATTGTCCTGAACCTTTCGTTTAACAGGAAATAGTAGCTGGAAACAAATAGTAGCAACAAATCGGGTTAAACGCTTTCCATTGCTGAGAAGTCCTGGAAAACAAAAACTGAAAAGTACTTAAAATGAAAGGATCTCTGGTGTCAGTAGGCCCATAGTATTTGTTCATTTACCACCCAGTTTAAGTATTTGGTGATGATGGGATCCGTTCCACTATTATCCCCTTTCCATGTGTCTGGCCTATTTTATGAGCCCATTCTATACTGAGTCGATCTGATTGTTGCTCCAAATTGATGCCCCTAGAAAGGTCTTCCGTCAGTAGGGTAAGTGGATTTCTGCCCGTAATGCCCAAAAATCGCAGATTGTTTCTGTGTTCTTGGTCTCTAAATCCTCCAATTTCTCCCAGAGAACTGTTTCATCATCACAATAATGTGAAAGAGCTTGCTCCAAATTGGAGGTGGCGATTTCCTGAGATGCCACTTTATACTCCAACTCATTGATCTTCTAGGAGAATGTTGGGCAGTATTCAGGATATATGTTCGTTGGGGTGGTATCACCCTCACTGGTTTCAGACAGCTCTGTCTCTTCTGGGCTCAATGGGTATGCAGCTGATGACAGCTTTGGCTGTGATTTATCTTTTCTGACCTTCGTTGTCAACTTTGACATTTTGGTAGCTGCAGATCTCTGAGGGAGAGGCGGTGAGGAGAGGAATGGCCTAGAATGGGAGGTTTTGCTGGATTGGGAAGCTGTCCATAACCCTCAAAAAGGTGGAAAAGAAAGAGTTGACGTTAAGTGAGGTTGTGGGAAACATAGCATAGTGATGGACCCACAGGTATGGTAGATTGACTGAATCTGCAGGTTACTGTAACAGATACTGTGCAGATATGACAGGACGGGGACAGAGCAGGTAAGTTCTCCTTTCCAAATAGCTAATACTGATCAGTAAGGCAATGGAGGGCTAACGCTAAGAGCAGATAGGTTCTCACATGTGCAGATAGGTTATTTGTAAGGTTTGTAGTGCTGGAGGAAGTCACTAGATGGCAAAGAGCAGTACGTTCCAAAACAGAAACCAATCCTTTTTAGTTAAAGGGGTTGTCCATGATAAACCTACATTTTAAACATAAGGTTCCCATGCCCCACCCTCCAACTTTCTAAATTACATTTATTAGCAGTTTTTCTTTGTTTTACTGTAATATATGTAGGTCTTGTGTCCTACATATATTAAATTTTTTGCCTTTCCGTTGCTGGGTCTCGGTCTAATCGATATCCACACACCCAACGTCAGTGGAAAGTACCCCCCAGCCCCATTATACTAACCATTTCTCCTGTGTATATGTGGACCCCAGGATTCCATTACTGGAAGGCTGCCTCTTCATTGCGTGTGCCGCCTGCTCACGCATGCACAATACAGTGGGTGGCCAGCAAGCATCACAAAGAGGAGGTGCTGAGCAGCGATTATGTCCTGGGTCCGGAGGTGCCAGGAAGAAAAGGTAAGTGTAATGGGCCTGGGGGGCAGCTCACAGAGGAGGTGCCGGCTGGCACCTCCGTAGAGTGGGCGGGAGGGAATCCTGCCGGCATGTAGTGCCATATAATATGTGGGCCACCATGGAGCATTTAATATACTGTGCGGGGGGCCACTGTGGAGCATATTATACTGTGTAGAGGTCACTGTGAAGCATATTATAATGTGTTTGGGACACTGTGGACCATTATACTGTGCAGGGGCAACTGTGGAGCATATTATACTATGCGGGGGCCACTGTGGAACATATACTGTGTGGGGGCCACTGTGGGAGAGAGAGAGAGAGAGAGAGAGAGAGATGTGTAGTTGTCAAAAGATTCATGTTTATGTATGTATGTATGTATGTGTGTGTGTTGTGACAATTTGGGGGGTTTAGTCTCAATGGCGGCAGACTCCTGGACCCGACAATGGTGTTCGTGGTACTGGGCGCCGGAGAAGCAGCGTTCAGATGGTGCCAATTCAAAACAAAACGGCTTTTATTCAGCTTAGGAAACTGTAACATACACAAAATAATAAATGACTTAGGCCACACATACGCCCTAACTTACTGCTTGCTCCCTAACTGATCTCTGGGGCAACAAGCAGCCTGATTCCTACTCAGTCTTTTCCGGACCCCAGTCCTCTTGGGACAGACCACTTTGTCTGTCTCCAACTGGGTCCAATGTACGCCTGCTACCTGCAGGCCTCTCCACAGCAGTCTCTCCTGCTGTACACACTCTGTCTGGAGTTACGCCCCACCCATAGGTGTGGGAGGGGGAAACAGGAGGGGGAGTGAGTGAGAAAGGGAGTGGGAGTGAGTCAGCTCTGAGTGCAGCTCAAAGACTCATGGGAGTTGTAGGAAAAGCAAAGAACAGGAAGATGCAGATCTAAACAAATGCAGAGGATACCAGGAGCTCCCAGACAACCCAGGAATCACTCAAAACACTGCTATAGTTAATTGGGTGCACTTATCAATTTATTAATAGCACTAAGAAACCTTTTTTGCAAATTCATTTTTTGCCAGGAAAACCCTTTTGAGCAATGCTTGGTCAATGTCAGTATTAACAGACAATGTATAGTAGAGCAAAGCACCAAGCTCAGCAAGCACTGCAATGGTGGGTGGAACACATCTATGGGGTGAGGAATAATATATGGAGCACTTGTCTTAGTCTGTCCAGAGGCTTAGGGGGTGAGGGTCGTAGGCGCATGCAATTTTTAGTCTCAGGGATACCAGACACCCGCTCCCAGTTGGAGTTGTAAGAGAGAAGGGAACCTGCGGTCTTCAAAGCACACCAAACCCCAGCAGAGTTCCAGGCTTCAATGGAGTGGGCTGTCAAGGCAGTAATGGCGCATGGGTGCTATCGGCTCCTCCCACTATTGTTGGCTGCAGCATTCTCTATGGCTATGTGGGGTGCATAGATTCCTCTCTGCTTTAATGAGGTGTCAGTGGATGAGGCAGGAGCATAGGTCGCTATGTCCCTGGCCATAGTAAGAGTGGCCCCCTTGTCTCCTCATGTGCAGGAAATTGTCAACAAACGGGGAGAGGGGGGTCCAACCAGCCCAGCAAGGTGGATTCGGTTTGCAGGTTTTGGAGCCAGGTTATGACTTTATTCATATGTTTTGCCTGTGCTAGAAATGGGATAGTTTCCTAGTTTCTCCTTTACATTAATGCAAACTACAGTAGTTGTTTTCCGTATTTTAGCTATCATTACAGATAGTATACAGCTACTATACAGACCCATTCATTTCTATGATCCCTTACATGCCTCAAAAGTTTTTAAATAGGTCTGGGCCATAGAAACCATCTGTAAAATAATCAGTGCAATCTTCTTACATCTTATATACATTAGTGCATATCAGGGGCGGACGTGCCATTGGAGCAACTTGTGCAGCTGCACTTGGGCCAAGTAGGTCAGAGGGCCCCATCACCTTGATAGCTGCTTTCTTCTGACTTAGATTGCAGCTAAATGCTAGAGGTAATGACCTTAATGGATAACATTTACAAAGACATAAGGCTGGTGCATTGAGGTGAGATACTGGAAAACAAGGGGCCCATGACTGCTCTTGCAGATGGGTCCTCAGCTGTCTGTGTCTGCCTCTGGTGCATGTAGTCATATAGATAACCCTAGCCCCTGAATTTTTTCTAGAAAATGAAGTATTTAAAAAAAATTACTACAATTACACATTTTGTTATACATAGGTTTATTTCCTTTGTGTGTATTGGAACAACACAAAAAAAGAGAGAACAACAGGCAAATTGGGCATAATTTCACAGAAAACTCCAAAAATGGCCTGGACAAAATTGTTGGCACCTTTTCACAATTGTGGGTAAATAACTTTGTTTCAAGAATGCGATGCTCGTTCAAACTCCCCTGTGGCAAGTAACAGGTGTTGGCGATAAAAAAAAAAAAAAACAGATACAAAGGAGAGAAGTTCACAACAGTCACATATGGGGGAGGGTCAAAGATGTTTTGGGGTTGTTCTGCTGCTTCTGGCACTGGGTGCATTGACTGTGGGCAAGGCATCATGAGTCCGGATCTAAATTCCATTAAACTCCTGTAGAGAGACCTTAAAATTGCTGTTGGGAGAAGAGAAGGTGCCCCCCTAATATGAGAGACCTGGAGCAGTTTGTAAAAGAAGAGGGGTCCAAACTTCCAGTTAAGAGGTGTAAGAAGCTTGCGAATGGCTATAGGAAGTGATTGATTTCAGTTACTTTTTCCAAAGAGTCGGCAATCAAATATTACGTTGAGGGTGCCAGTAATTTTGTCCGGCTCATTTTTGAAGTTTTGCATGAAATTACAAGTGTGATTGCTATAATTTTGTGGGAGAAATGCTTAATTTTCTGGAAAGATTTCACAGTTGACAACACTTACGGCCATGACTGTAATGCCTCAAATAATCCTCCAAATTTACCAGGATTATTTGACTGACCTTCTATTATTGGTATATATATATCTTGTTTGCACACTATTGTATTGCTTGAGATAGGCTCATCTTGAAGCATCCCATTGTTTTGGGGTTAATAAAATGCCCTCACCTTTTTTCACTATTTTTGGAGTGATGCCTAATTTATATTTGATATGTAGGTGTGTATATATCTATATACATATAGCACTGGATGCTTTGATAATTACTATAATTTAAACCTGTTTTTACATCTATAGGTTTTCTACTAGAAAGTCATGATTGTCATCGTCATCTTCCTCACTGTTTGCCTTTGCTTTGTGGAGAGTCAGTTCCCCAGAGTCTGCACAACTGAAGCTTCTTTTCGCACCAAGAGTTGTTGTCCACTTTGGAAGGACAAAAGTCCATGTGGTTCACTGTCAGGTCGTGGTAGATGCCGAAGCTGGATCACAAAACAAAAGATTCCCCAATATAACGATGATCGACTGGACTGGCCACGACATTATTATGACTATACCTGCGAGTGCTTTGGGAACTATA
Source organism: Leptodactylus fallax (assembly GCA_947044405.1). Classification (NCBI taxonomy): domain Eukaryota; kingdom Metazoa; phylum Chordata; class Amphibia; order Anura; family Leptodactylidae; genus Leptodactylus; species Leptodactylus fallax. The sequence goes on from CAMRHE010000881.1 coordinate 324,985, forward strand.
GTGGTTTTGATTGTGGCGACTGCAAATTTGGGTATCATGGTGAGAAGTGTGACAGAAAGAAGATCATCATAAGAAGAGAAATTCGAGAACTGTCAGTCCCGGAACAGAAAAGATTATTCAGTTACTTGGCCTTGACAAAAAGTCAAGATTTTGTCATCCTGAGCACAGGAGACCGACATCATCGTGAGACTTACCGCTTTGTAGATGCATCTCTCTATGATGTCTTTGTTTGGATGCACTACTACTCCATGAAACCCGTCATGTTAAATAGCACATTTGTCCCTAATAAGAACTTTGCCCACCAAGGGCCTGTATTTCCTGGATGGCATCGTTTAAATCTCCTATTTCTAGAAAGACAAATTCAGCTCATGACAGCAGATGAAGATTTTGCCATTCCATACTATGATTGGCGCGGGGACAAAAACTGCTCTATTTGTACTGATGAACTTTTAGGATCTAATGATGCCCAGGGGGTTCTTAATCCCTACTCTCACTTTTCTTTTTGGAAGGTAAGCCAAAATAATTCTGTTACTCCGAAATATCTTTTGTTAGTTAAAATATAATTATGAATAATTTGATTATTTTCTCTACAGATGTAGCAGAGCTGCATTTATTTACTTGAGCACCTGATTGTGATATCATGATGTGTCAAATTGTACTCTTTACCTGGTTCAGAGATGCTTCACTTTTATAGAAGAAGACTTAGAGAGGCATCGTACAATTGTCCTTCTTTGTTCATCAAATTTGTGCACATTTTTTCCATGTATTTTCCCAGTAATTAATTTCACTGAAGTAACTCGTATAAAATGAATGGTGCAGATTTACTAATATTGTCTAATACTTAAACATGTTCCTTATGCTGTATGGCAAATTTGTACAACTTTAGTGTAATTTGTCTAAGTGTTGTTTTTTTTTTTTTAGCCAAAGCCAGGAGTGGATTGAGCAGAAGGGAGAAGCATGAGAGTTTCTCTAACCTATTCCCTTTCCTACTACTGGGTTTGGCTCGAAAAACTGCATCAAAATCTACAACAAAAAAGCTGCGTTTCTGCAACGTGGGGCCTGAGCCCAAGGCCGCAGCAAAAAATGCAGTTTTACAGTCCCTGCAAAGTGGATAAGATTCTAGTGAATTCCATCTGCACATTGCAGAAAAATACATACAGCAGAAATGCTGCGATTTCCAAAACCATTGCGTTTTTGGAAATCTCATCATGTCAATATATACCTACAGAAAGGCTGGCGGTTTCCCTATAGGTATAATTGAAGCAGAAAGTCTGCTGAGGAAAACTCTGTGGACTTTCTGAAAAGAAGTGCTGCATGAAAAAACATGATGTATTTCCGCTGATTTTTTTCTTGTAGCACTTTTTTGCAGCGGCCCCCATTTTCTCAGTTTACATTGTTCTTTTTTTTTGTTTAATTTTTTTCAATTTGCTGTGTCCGGTTTGTGTCACCAGAGACACAGACTCCAAAAACTGTTAAGTGGATTATCCTGAGAAAACAGGTTTTCGAGTGTTTGTCTCTGACACTAGCTGGGCACTACATATTACGTATTTTTGGGAAAACTTCATCATCATCTGCACATAAATTTATAGAAATTATTGCAAACCTTGCAGGGTAAAATTGTTCACAATACCCCTGGATAAATTCCTTGATGGTTTAGTTCACATAGTGGGATCACATGTCAGGGGATTCCACTTTAATGACATTTAAGGGGCTCTGCAAATGTGGCATGGTGTCTAGAAATGAGCGAATTTCCCAAAAAGCCCACTCCCCATTTTTATCCAAAAAAAAAAAAAAAATTCCCCCCCCCCGAATAAATTTCCACCAAAAACCTAAAAAAAAAATTTTTTCCCCCCCTCCAGACCCCCTTTATATTTTTAAAAAACCCCCCCCCCTTTAAAAACACAAAGAAACCAACTATTGTTGTAATAAAATAATATTATTCATTATGACACCCACAAGAGTGAACAGAGGGGAGGGAGGCAGGTGGTTTGAACTCCGCAACTAGAAATGAACGCACACGCGGTAGTTCAAGAAAAAAAAAAATATATTTACTATAAATTAATAAAGGCTAGTTAAAGGTAAAATGACAGGGATAAAGACAAGCAAAATGTACAATATAGCATGAATAATTTCAAGGCAAATTCTGCAATGGTTTCTACTTTTACTCTGTCCACTTCTGCAGTATGGACACTGAATGAACAATATACTCAAAACTATCCCTAACTGACCCTGACTTCACATTTGGGTGCACCCCCTTTTCCCCAGTGGTCCAGGTTGACCGCTTACAGTCCGTAGAAGTGCGCGGTGGGGCCTAAAGTCGATCCTTTCTTTTATAGTGAAGCGTCCTCTCCTCACGGTTATCAGGATCTTGGGAGAAATGAAGTCCTCTTTAACAGACAGGGAAACCAACTGAATGCAATGTCATCCAACAGCAGATTCCACTCAGCACACTGACAGTCCTGCCGAATCCATACACTGAGCTGGGATGTAAGCCGGGATTTAGCAGTTACTGTCCAGTACGTCAACAGCACTGCGAGTCTCTATCTGTGGTATCCATATACACAGTCACAATGTCAGTCTCACTGATCAGCCACTGAGCACAGTTCCTTTCATGTGGACTCACTAGTCCTGTTGTCTCTTTACACTCTGTTTGTCTCTGGACCAAGATACAGCTTAGCTGTACAGAAAAATCTCCACACCAGTTCAATACAACACTTGCCAAGATGGCTGCTGCTCTCATCACTTCCTGCTTTTCTGCTCACACTCTGTCTGCAGAACAGGCAGGCTGACATAAAAGGGGGGGGGGGGTCTCTCCTGTTGTTTGTTTTAATTATGGGGGGGGTTGTTTTGGAGGGGAAGAATAGAAAAAAATTTTTTTTTTTTTTTTTTTTTTGTAAAATGGGGGTGTTGGGGATTTTTTGGGTTTTTTTTTTATCAGGGGGGGTGGTTTTTTTTAGAGCCGGGTTTTTTTTTTTTTTTTGGTGGGGTGGGGGGCCGAAAAACTAAATCTTTAGTTTTTTTTTTTTTTTTGTTTGTTGTTTTTTTGTTTTTTTTTTGTTTTGTGGGGGGGGGGGCAGCACGGGGGGGGGGGGGGGTGCTTTCTTTTTTTTTTGTGTGTTTTTTTTTTTTTTGTGGTGGGGGGGGGGGGGGGGGGGGGGGGGGGGGGGGGGGGGGGGGGGGGGGGGGGGGGGGGGGGGGGGGGGGGCGGGGGGGGGGGGGGGGGGGGGGGGGGGGGGGGGGGGGGGGGGGGGGGGGGGGGGGGGGGGGGGGGGGGGGGGGGGGGGGGGGGGGGGGGGGGGGGGGGGGGGGGGGGGGGGGGGGGGGGGGGGGGGGGGGGGGGGGGGGGGGGGGGGATGAGGAGGCCATAGAGTGACCCAGCAGTGGCAGCAGCATGAAGAAGCCAGTGACCCAGTGGCAGCAGAATGACTAGGCCACAGAATGACAAGGCGACATAATGTGGAGTTGGCAGCAGGCATGAGGAGGGCATACAGTGACCCAGTGGCAGCAGAATGAGGAGGACAGACAGTGATCCAGTGGCAGCAGCATGAGGAGGCCATACAGTGATCCAGTGGCAGCGGCATGAGGATGGCATACAGTGACCCAAAGGTGGCAGCAGCATGAGAAGGACAGACAGTGACCTAGTTGAAGCTGTATGAGGAGGCCATACAGTGACCCAGTGGCAGCAGAATGAGTAGGCCACGGAGTGGCAAGACGACAATGTGGAGTTGGCAGTGGCATGAGTAGGGCATACAATGACCCAGTGGCAGCGGCAAGAGGAGGGCATACAGTGACCCAGTGGCATGAGGAGGGCATACAGTGACCCAGCAGTGGCAGCAGATGAGGAGGCCATACAGTGACCCAGCAGTGCCAGCAGCATGAGTAGGCCATACAGTGACCCAGCAGTGGCAGCAGCAGGAGTAGGCTATACAGTGACCCGGTGGCAGCAGCATAAGGAGGACGCAGAGTGACCCAGTGGAAGAGGCAAGAGGAGGCCATACAGTGACCCAGTGGCAGCAGCATGAGGAGGCCAAACAGTGACCCAGTGGCAGAGTGAGGAGGTGGCAGAAGCGTGAGGAAGCCGTACAGTCACCCAGTGGCAGAATGCGGAGGGAGCAGCAGCGTGAGTAGGCCACAGAGTGGCAAGTTGATATAATAATGTGGAGGTAGCAGCAGCCTTAGGAGGCCATACAGTGACTCGGTGACAGAGTGTGGTGAGGCAGCATGGATCATTTAATTTGCTGCATCAGGCATTGGTGGGTGGAAATCCTGGCTGATCCACGCCTCATTCATCTTCACAAAGGTTAGTCTCTCCAAATTTTGGGTGGACAGGTGAGTTCTCCTTGGGATAACTATGGGCCCCGCCGCACTAAACACCCGCTCTGATGCCACACTACTGGCCGGGCGGGACAGCTTTTCCAGGGCAAACTCGGCCAGTTGTGGCCACAAATCCAGTTTGGCTGCCCAGTAGTCCAGTAGATCTTCCACGACGGGTGGCAGGGTGCACTCTAAGTATGCCACCACCTGCTGGTTCAAGTTCTTCTCTGTGTCTAGCTGCTGATGAGCAGCTTCTTCACTATGTGGGTGAAAAAAGCTGCTCATCAGTGACTCTAGGCTCAGGATGCTGCTGATGGAGCCGATACTGCTCCTGCCACCCCCACCCCCTCCCACAGCTGCCATGCCAATGCAAGTTGAGTGCTCAGGTCCCCCACGGTCAGACATGCGAGAAGATGGACAATGGCGCAGATAGGCAGCAGCCAACTTAATTCATAGCATGTCTCTATAGTAGTTCAGTTTGTCCTCTCTATCAGCGGGTGTAAAAAAGGCCCCCAAGGTCTAACATGGTAGAGAGCCAGTAGTCATCCCTCTGCCGAATTGTGACAATTCGTCTGTTACTGTGCAAGGAAGTGAGCATGCATCAGGCCATTTGCGCAAGTGACTTCGGGGGACTCCCTGCATCCATCTCCACTGCATACTGCCACGGTGTGTCTGGGTCATCTGCCTCATCCTCATTTCCCTCTAGCTGTTCTGGTTTCTCCTGCTCCTCCTCTCCACCCATTTGGCTACACATTGCTTGTGCTCCAATGTCCTTCTCATCATCCTCCTTCTCCTCCAGTTCAGCCCCCACAGGGCTCATGTGGCCGTGAGATGTAGGCGCCACATCTCCAGTCTCCTGACCAGCCAGATTGAAAAGCATCTTTTCCAAGATGTGAATCAGTGGAATGATGTTGTTCATCCCATAGTCCTGGCGACTGACTAACAAAGCGGCCTCCTCAAAGGGAACGAGTAAACGGCAGGTGTCACGCATGAGCTGCCACTGGCTAGCGTTAAAGTTACATAGGGGAGTACCTCTGTCCGCTTTTCTCTATTCATATAGTCGATCCAACATATGGAGGGTTGAATTCCAACGGGTGGAAACATCGCATATCAGCCTATGTTGTGTTAGACCGTTCTGCTGCTGCAGCTCAAGGAGGGTGTACTTGGTGGTTTACGAGTGGCTGAAGTGCATGCAAAGTTTCCTTGACATTTTTAGGATGTCTTGCAGATGGGTGGAACACTTAAGGAAACGCTTGACAACCAGATTGAACACATGCGCTATGCAGGGCGCATGGCTCAGCCCTCTTTGATGCAGCGCCGACACCATGTATGTTCTTCCCGTTGTCGGTCATCATGGTTCCGATTTTAAGTTCTCTTGAAGAAAGCCAAGATTCGATTTCTTGATTGAAGACATGGAGCAGTTCCTCCCCAGTGTGACTTCAATCACCCAGGCAAACGAGATGTAGAACAGCGTGACACTGCTGTGCCCTGCACATGTGGTATGCTGGAGGAGCGCTGGGAATTGTCCCTGCAGTGGAGGCTGAGGCGGACACTGTTGCAGGACCAACTGCATGAGAACATGGAAGCGGAAGCTGTGCCACCTGTCCTAGTTGCTGGTGTGTCTGGGCAGGCATCACATTAACCCAGTGGGTCGTAAATTACATATTTTGTCCTTGACCGTAGTTACAGCTCCACACGTTGGCGCTGCCATGCACTTAGGCAGACACCGACAGGCTCAAGGAGTGGCCCACCTTCTCTTCTACATATTTGTGCAGGTCTGATACTGCCTTCGTGGCAAAGAAATGATGGCTTGCGACTCTCCACCTCGGCTCGGCACAAGCCATCAGTTCTCTGAAAGGTGCAGAGTCCACCAATTGGAAAGGGAATGACTGCAGCACCAGCAACTTGGACAGGGGCACGTTCAGCTCCTGCATCGTTGGATGAGAGCATGCATACTGTTGTCTCTTAGATATAGATTCTCTGATCGATTGCTGATGCAATGACTAACTAGGAGGAGGAGGAGGAGGAGCATGACGACCTGTAATTTTCTACTTTGAAGACAACGGCGAATATGCCCATTATTTCTTTCCCCACTGATGAACACCTTTAAAAAAAAGCATGATAAAGGCAGAGATTACTGGATAAGAATTATGGTTTTTTTTGGCAGTACTGTACTGCAAAATGGTCTGTAATTTCATACTTAGAACAGAACAGCGAATATAGCCCTTATTTGTTTCCCCACTAATAAACACCTTTAAATAAGTGTTAGAATAACAGCTAATGCAGAGACCAGTGGCTAAGAATTATTGATTTTTGCCACAAAATGGCGAAAATGGCCCTTATTTGTTTCCCCACTAATGAACACCTTTAAAAAAAGTGTGATAAAGGCAGAGATTATTGGATAAGAATTATGATTTTTTTGGCAGTACTGTACTGCAAAATGGCCTGTAATTTTATACTTGGAACAGAACGGCAAATATGTCCCTTATTTGTTTCCCCACTAATAAACGCCTTGAAAAAGGCATTAGAATAGATGACTGTAGAGATAACTGGATAACAATTCAGTTTTCTTTGGTACAGTAGTACTGAAAAATGGCCTGTAGTGTTATGCTTTGAAAGAAGAGTGAATAAGACCTTTATAATAAATGCCTTGAAAAAAGCGTTAGAACAGATAACTGCAGATATTAGTGGATGATAATTCACTGTTTTTTGCTGTACTGCACTACAAAAGGCTTGTTGTGTTCCACTTTGAAGACACAAATATGAGTAATGAGCAGCACTATAACAGCAGTGAGTGCTGCAATGTGTATTAAAATTCTTGCTGTTAATGACGCTGCAACCACCCCAAATTCTTCTTTCACTTCCTCCCTATACTTCCCCTACACTTATAATCCTTTTTCCCTGAACTTCTGTTTTCTAAGTCTTCCCCTAGCTTCTGCTGACGTCGATCCCTGCAGTAAGAGCGATGTGAAATGACTGAACCTAAAATGGCCGAGGGTTTTTATAGGGCTGTGACATCACAGGGCAGGTTGGCTGCTGATTAGCTGTGTAAGACGGGGAAACAGTCCTCATGTTATGAATGTAACTGTTTCTGTAGATAAGTTTATTTTTTTTATAAACTGACATTTGTTTGTTTGACCACAAGAGGCCACTGTTACCTCAGAAATAGAAGAGACTGTCATTCTGTAATTTCCTGGAGTAGTGACGAGGAGACCCTGTTCTGCAGAGGAGGAACAAGGAAGGAGAGAGTGTGTGTGTGTGGCAGCCATTTTAGGAGTGTGCTTTTGAGTTTTTAGAAGAAGCAGGACAGAAGTGAGAGAAATCGGATTCCTAAGGGATCAGACATATAACAAGGGGGTGTTGAAGCAGAGACTGTTCCAGGGTTTGCTCAGACAGCATCCTAAGTTGAAGATTGCTATCAAGGACCGGCTGAGAAGTGGCCCTGTCAGTGAGACCGCATGTTTGGATGAGCCCTGCTTTCAGCGGTTCCAGAGACGAAGCTAACAGGTACCCAACAAATCTGGATCACTAAGAGAAGTAATCGTGCACGCACCGCATTACATTTTTGGTGCAAATTGCTTGGGACTGAGTAAGGGCCTGTAGTTAGACTAGTTAGGCATCCTCATCTTCACAGGCCACACTACTGGTGAATTATCTACCTATTCAGTAGTAAGGACTCAGAGACTTCTATAGAGTTGTAACTCCCAGAGAGGAGCTTCTGAGGAAGTCTAGAAGCGACATTTTATACGTTGTCATATTTCTTTGGCTTGCAAGCTGACCTACTATGATATTTACTCGGTTATACTTTGTTTGTGGGGAATAGGGGTATTTTGATAAGTTTGTAAGCTCTTGTGTTATACCGTCGGTGCCTCTATCACACTCACTGAATTGTTCCTGTGACTAGGGTGATAAAAAGGTAACAAGCGGCTGGTTAGTTGCAGCCTGCAGATAGGTAAAAGCTTGGAGTGTATTGGAGCCGCACATGAGAGGGCACCGCGCTGTACAACACCAGGGTCTCAGCTTACTGGCTGAGTGTATGGAAATAGTTGAGAGTGTTTTTCTGGTAAATAGGTGTTACTACACAAAGTAAAATCTTGTATTTTTACTAAATTTATTTGAAGTCGCTTCCTTTGTTCGTGACTTTGCTGTATCCTGGGGAGCCTACCCGGTACACGGCTTACAACTTGGCGTAGTCGGCAGGATATAGCGACTGTCATGGACGGGAACTTGGCGGGAATTAATCTCCCGGCTTCAGCTGCACCGGTCCAGGGTGCCCCTGCACAGCAAGAGTTACCAGCCCCAGTACCAGTCATGCCAGCCCAAGTAGGGTACTTATCAGCCAGGGCACTAATGCAGCATCTGCCAAAGTTTGACGGTAATAATATCACATTGCAGGACTGGACCGAAAGGGTACGAAGCATAGTTAAATTGAGTAACCTGATTCCGGGGCTGCATGCAGAGATAGCATTGGGGGCCCTAGAAGGTGACGCTAGACGGACAGTGATGGTATGGCCTGAATTAGAGAGAGACACCTTGGGAAAAATATTCTCCCTGCTAGAGGGAGCTCAGGGAGGTCGTACCAAAGTAGCACAGTTGCGAAGCAACTTCTTTAATCGGTCACAGCGAGAGGGTGAGGCTTTAATGCAATACTCTAACGCCTTACAGGAGATACTGAATGAAGTGCGGCGGCGAGATTCGGAGGCTATGGGAGCCTTCAAAGACGTGGACCGACTACTACGAGACAAATTCATCCTAGGATTATCCAATAAGTTTTTACAGTATAAACTGCAAGAGATGACTCGGGCAGATGCCAACCTGACATTCTATAATGTTTACTTGGCTGCTGTAGAGAGGGAAGAAGAGCCCATGGCTGTAAGTGTGAAGGCAGTGAGTAGCACCCAAGCGACAGGGGCCCGAGTAGGTCCTGAAGACGTGAGGTCCTTGAAGGATGTGGTCCAGGCTCTACGGGCAGAAATAAGAGAACTCCGCCTGGAGGTGTCCCAGATGAAAGCAGGTTCATCTATGGCTCCGGAGAGGGTCACATCACCCTGCCCTCTTCCACCGAGAGTACCTCGAGTGTGAGGGCCCACCAAACAAGGCCCATCTGGTGTGCGGGGATCGAGGGGACCCCTCTGCTGGAGCTGCCGACAGTATGGCCATATCGCCAAAGAGTGCCAGGGACAGATGGAACCCGAGCCGGCTTTAAACTTCCGACCGCCGCAGTAATGGGGCGTCCTGTGGCGGTTCACCAAAAACTAAGCCCCATACGCGATGAACGCGACTTATATGCTAGCAGCCCCGTTATGGAAGCTGAGCTGGAGGGCCAGAAGGTATGCTGCCTAGTTGACACCAGATCAGAGTGCACCCTGATGCCTCTCGAGTTCTTCGAGAGACAGTTCGGACATATGATGGAGCTGGAAGATGGAAGTGTCATCAGGTTGACAGCTGCCAATAATGGTGCAATGGACGTACAAAGGATCATCTGGATGAGAGTTCAGCTGTTTGCGCAAGACATTGGCAAAAAGGGGATCGTGCTCGTAGACCATCCATCCAGAAGAGGATTAGATGTAACGCTGGGCATGAACGTGCATCATCACCTTTATGCGAAGGAAGGGCCTAAATACTGGCAGCGGGCCACCACACACCGGCCAACTCAGAAGGTTCTACAGCAGATGGTGAGGAGCTGTAGTTTGCAAAAGAGCAACATATCAGGGCGCTCTATTGGGAACGTGAAGGTACCGCTGAGTGCTCCAGTGAAGATTCCACCACGACAGGAGAAAATTTTGATGCTTTCAGCGGGGGCTGCACGACCACTGAATGGACGAGAGGTCCTGATAGAGCCTGCTCCACAGGGAGAAACGCAGACCCGCCCTCTGTTAGCCCGAGCACTCGCCACTGTGAAATATGGCCGCGTGCCTATACGCTGTCTCAATGTCTTGGACAGTGAGTTGATCGTTCCTGGGAATACCCTGCTAGCTGAAGTTTATGTGCCTGAGGGCGACGTCCTTCGCCGGAAGAGCTTCACACTACAGCCTGATGGGAGGTCGGCTTGGACCTATGCTGTGGAGATCCAGCAAAAACAGACCCCAACAGCAGAATTGAACGGTCGAGTGATCATGTCTCTGATGGGAGTTGACCCCAGGGCAACAGAAACTTCTGGAAGACACTCTGTGGGAGTTTCAGGAGGCGTTCTCAAGACATGATGAAGACTTCGGGTGTGCTACCGTCATTGAACATGAAATCCCTACCGGCGATGCTACACCAATTCGGGAGCGATACAGGCAAATCCCGCCCAAGATGTATCAGGAGGTGAAAGATATGGTGGCCAGCATGCTAGAGAATCAGGAGAGTAAAAGTCCGTGGGCTGCTCCGGTGGTCCTGGTGCGGAAGAAGGACGGAATTCTCAGGTTCTGTGTAGATTACCGGAAACTGAATGCTCAGACCTTCCGCGATGCTTATCCTCTTCCACGGATCGAAGAGACACTATCCTCCCTGGGTCGTGCCAAATATTTCTCCACGCTTGACCTGGCCAGTGGATATTGGCAAGTGCCAGTGGCCGAAAAGGACAAGGCGAAGACAGCCTTTATCTTACCCATGGGACTCTATGAGTTCAACAGAGTGCCGTTTGGTCTGTCCAATGCTCCAGGGACATTTCAGCGGTTGATGGAGCTCTGTCTGGGTGACCTAAACTTTGAGTCAGTACTGATATATCTGGATGACGTTGTAGTGTTTGGGACCTCATTCGAAGATCATCTTCAAAAGCTGCGGTAGGTCCTAGAACGACTGCGAGACCATGGGATAAAAATCAAGGCCAAGAAGTGCCAACTGTTTCGGCAGCGAATAGAGTACTTGGGATATGTGGTCACTCCGGAAGGGGTACAAACAGCCCCCAGCAAGGTGGAAGCCGTCCAGAAGTGGCCTCAGCCAAGAACCCTACGGGAAGTGCAGGCCTTTCTAGGATTGGCTGGTTATTACAGGAGATTTATACCCAAGTTCGCACATCTCTATGGTCCACTAAATGAGCTGCTGAGAGGCACAGCTGGAGGACCCAAGAATCGCCCCATTGAGTGGGGGCCAAGACAGCAAGGAGCCTTTGAGGCGTTGAAAAGAACTCTGACCAGTGTCCTGATCCTGGCCTATGCACGGTTTGATAGTCCGTTCTTGTTGTACAAGGATGGAAGTCTACATGGTCTTGGAGCCGTGCTGTCTCCAGAAGCTCAGAAGTTACTGAGACAGTGGGATAAGCTGAGTGTTACCCAGGGGCTCCTGTGCCGGACCATATATGTACAGTCAGAGCTGCAGTACAGGCAACAGGCCCCCCTAGAAATCTTAATGATTGACTACATACAGATTGGGTACTCTACCTCAGGACACTCTTACTGTTTGGTCATGACGGACCACTTTACAAAGTCTGCAATGGCTCTACCCACCAGGGATCAGACAGCTGAATCAGCTGCTGAGGCAGTCTGTAAGCACTTTATAGAAGTGTTTTGGTGTCCGCAGAGAAGCCATTCAGATCAGGGTGCATGTTTTCAGGGTGCTTTGATGAGTGAGCTGTATCAGCTCAACACATACATAGAATACATGCAGCGGTTAACAAGCAGATACAAGTGAAAACAACATAACACGGTACATAAAAATAAAAAGGGGGAAAAAGAAAGAAAAGAATATATATTACCAACATCAGCTTGTGCAGGTATCTCTGGCTTCCAATGGGTACCAGGGCACTTTCTTAGGGGACGACCGGCAGCACAGCACCTTAACCGGGTAAAATCGCAGAAGAAATCTGGAGCAGGTGGTTAGTCCATTTCTCTGAGCCCATGTGGTAGGCTCAGAGTAGTCTTGGCAAAGCATGTGTTGCTTACATGCAGTGGCACCTTGGTTAGGTCCACAACAAGGCCTCAAGCCTAACTGCTTAGGCCGCATGGCAGCCACATGTGGTCACATGTGACCCACAGCTTGCTTCTAGGAAGCGTGCATCTCCAAATTCACCAGGCAACAGAGAGTGGTTCAGCCTGGGCGGAGCCCTTTTGTCTCCCCTGGTCTCCTCCCTGAGTGAGGTCACCAGGGGGAGAAACCCCCGCCCCCTCTCTACATCTCTCAGAATAACTTTTCAGTATAAGTCTATGCATGATGTTTATAGGGTCTGGCTGGTAGTATAATGGGGTTCCTGGCGAGATTCCCAATACATAGACTCCAAGTTTGACACTCCAGCTCCCTTTGGGTAAGGAGATCAGTGCCTGCACCTTTCCTGGACTTTGAACAGTGTTATGTGTATATTCTGAGCGCGCGCCTTGACCTGACGCATCTGGGGAATTTGTCGGATCGACAATAAGATGTTCCCCAGGCCAGATATCGTCATAAAACCATAATTCCTTAGAACCAATAAGGGTGCCACTGAATCTCTCAGGGATATGCGGATCGTTTGCATAAAGCATCCTGTCTAAATGAACCCCTGCTGGGTTAGTGAGGATGGCAGTCTTATGCAGATGAAGGCTTTTGACCGAATGGCTGATTGCTTCAGGGACAGGACAATAGACCTGAACTAGAGAGTAGTTTGACCACTTTCCAGGTACCAACCCCCGCTGTGCAGCAGTATAGGCTAATCTTGATATATACATGCCATACATGCCCCTAATATCATCACAGAGGTGCTTTGGGTCATTGTCCTGTTGTAGGATGAAATTGGCTCCAATCAAGCGCTGTCCACAGGGTATGGCATGGCATTGCAAAATGGAGTGATAGCCTTCCTTATTCAAAATCTCTTTTACCTTGTGCAAATCTCCCTAATTACCAGCACCAAAGCAACCCCAGACCATCCCATTCCCTCCACAATGTTTGACAGATGGCGTCAGGCGTCTTCCAGAATCTTTTCAGTTGTTCTGCGTCTCACAAATGTTCTTCTGTGTGATCCAAACACATCAAACTTCGATTGTCTGTCCATAACACTTTTTTCCAATCCTCTTCTGTCCAATGTCTGTGTTCTTTTGCCCATATTAATCTTTTCCTTTTATTAGGCAGTCTCAGATATGGTTTTTTCTTGGCCACTCTGCCCTGAAGGCCGGCATCCCTGAGTCGCCTCTTCACTGTAGACGTTGACACTGGCGTTTTGCGGGTACTATGTAATGAAGCTGCCAGTTGAGGACCTGTGATGCATCAATTTCTCAGACTAGAGACTGTAATGTACTTGTCTTGTTGCTCAGTTGTGCAGCGCGGCCTTCCACTTCTCTTTCTACTCTGGTTAGAGCCTGTTTGTGCTGTCCTCTGAAGGGAGTAGTACACACCATTGTAGGAAATCTTCAGTTTCTTGCCAATTTTTCACATGGAATAGCCTTCATTTCTAAGAACAAGAATAGACTGTCGAGTTTCACATCAAAGTTCTCTTTTTCTGGCCATTTTGAGAGTTTAATCGAACCAACAAATGGAATGTTCCAGATTCTCAACTAGCTCAAAGAAAGGTCAGTTTTATAGCTTCTCTAACCAGCAAAACTGTTTTCAGCTGTGCTAACATACTTGCACAAGGGTTTTCTAAACCTCCATTAGCCTTCTTACACAGTTGGCAAACACAATGTACCATTAGAGCACTGGAGTGATGGTTGCTGGAAATGGCCTCTATACACCTATGTAGATATTACATTAAAAACCAGACGTTTGCAGCTAGAATAGTCATTTACTACATTAACAATGTATAGAGTGTATTTCTGATTCATTTAATGTTATCTTCATTGAAAAAACTGTGCTTTTCTTTCAAAAATAAGGAAATTTCTAAGTGACCTAAACTTTTGAACGGCAGTGTAACTGTAAGGATGAAGCTTTCCAAACTTTTATGTTTAACGTCGCCTACACTGACATGTAAATAAAATCAAGAAATATAACTGAACTCTAGATTATTACCTTATATATAATTATCTGGTGTATGTGGCCTAAACAAAGGACGGACTGCAGGACACAAAGAAGTCAACAACTGTTGTGGACTTGTAATTAGTAAAAACTGATTTCAGGGGAGTCTATCACATCCCCAAGCATAGTCAACTGTCACTACCGTGTTACAGAGCACATTGTAGTGATAAACATCATGACTTGTATTAGTTGGTGGACCGGGGACTGGCCTTCATCGCCCTGGAGCACTGCTCTTGCTCAAATAGGATGTGTGATTTCATAAGAATGGGTCGCAGGCAGGAGATGGTAGAGGACTGCGTGGTAAGAGCAGCTCTAAGGAGATGAAGACCTGTCCTTTGTGCACCAACTACCTCATTTGCATAAGAATTCCAAGTGGGTGGTAACTTTGTTTTCCTCAGGTAAAATAAAACATTACCACCCCTTGGACAATAAGAGCTAATTTACATATAACCTTCCAGGGGCTATAGCTTTGGGTGGACCTATTGAAAATAGAACAAACTAAATTTTTCTGTGTCACAGCGACAATGAAATGATGAATGAGATTTAGCATTGTGTACTTGGTGACAGGTCCTCTTTAATGCTTTCTATTCCCCTACTGGTCTCTGTACTACCTACTCCAGGGATGATGCCCTGACACAGACATGTGACCACTGCAACCAATTACTGGAGGGTCACTACTGTGGCCAAGGAATAGCTGCCGAGGTCACATGGCCATGTTGGAGGTCATTGCTGGAGCAGGAGGTAGAGAGACTGATTGGGAACCTGGAAGCTTTGTATTAGGACTGGCAAGAGATTGTTAAGGTAAGCATGCATTCTTCTTATTTTATAGCATTCTAAACTATTATTTAGGTGATATTTGATATGATGCGTGAATCGCCCACTGTCTGTCATGTTGTGTTGAACTATGGGGGAATTTTCATATGTCATATGTCTAGGTTCACACTAGCTTTTGGGTTTCCATTCTTCGGTCCGCTTTGGGACCTGAAAAATGGAAATCCTATCTGCTTATAAAGCGGTTCCCCACAGAAACCCGTGGACCCCATAGACCAGCGGAGAGAAAAGTCCTGCCTACATATTTTAAGAAGAGGGCGACGGGGTCCCCGAACACTAGTGTGAAGTGACCCTTATACTAAAGTTTGTTGAAGTACAAAGTGGCAAATGTATTAAGAGACGCACTCTTCCTAATAATCTATTATAATTCCATTATCACATCGATCTGCATTTAAGTCAGAAATTTAAATCTTTGCCAGATATGAACAGATTTTCATAAAAGGGTGAAAAAGTTAACATGGTGGATCAGCAGGTGGAGTTACTAAATTCATATTTTGTATCCGTCTTCTCCCAAGAAATGGATGGAAATATCAACATTAATGGTGAAAGTGGTGAGGGGAAAGAGGACTCCAAGCCAATTATTAGTGAAGGTTTGGTAAGAGAACATTTAGCTAAGATTAAGGAAACCAAGTCCCCAGGACCGGATGATTTACACCCTAGAGTTTTAAAAGAATTAGCAGAGGAAATAACAGAACCCCTTGCAATAATCTTTAATAAGTCATGGGAAACAGGAGTGGTCACTCTAGATTGGAAAAGGGCAAAAGTGGTCCCCATCTACAAAAAGGGGAATAGGGACGACCCAGGAAATTATAGGCCGGTAAGTCTGACCTCGATAGTAGGAAAAATCTTTGAACAAATCGTTAAAGAACATTTAATTAGGCACCTGGATGGGAAGGCTTTAATTAATCAGAGCCAGCACGGCTTTATGCCTAATAAATCTTGTCAGACTAACCTGATTTCCTTCTACAATAAAATCACTGAATGGTTGGACCAGGGGAATGCAGTGGACATAGTATATCTTGACTTTAGTAAGGCCTTTGATAAAGTATCACATAACATTCTTATTGAAAAAATGATCAAGTATGGCTTTGATAAAATATCAGTGAGGTGGGTTTACAACTGGCTTAATGATCGGGCACAACGAGTAATTCTAAATGGCTATACATCAAACTGGAAGAAAGTAAAAAGCGGGGTGCCGCAGGGCTCTGTCCTGGGCCCAGTACTTTTTAATATTTTTATAAATGATCTGGATGATGGGATTAATGGGGAACTAATAAAATTTGCAGATGATACAAAGATAGGAGGAATAGCCAACAATAGAGAGGAGAGAGAGTGCATCCAAAAGGACTTAGACACACTGGAACAATGGGCTGAGGTGAACAAAATGGTATTCAACAGGGACAAATGCAAAGTTCTACATCTGGGTAACAGAAATGCAAGAAGCATATATAGTATGGGAGGAATAGAACTAAGTGAGAGTACAGGGGAAAAGGATCTGGGCATAATAATAGATCACAAATTCAACATGAGTCAACAGTGCGGTGCGGTGGCTAAAAAGGCTAATAAAATTCTAGGATGTATCAAGACGAGCATTGAAGCTAGATCAAGAGAGGTAATTATTCCGCTGTACTCTGCCCTGGTCAGACCCCACCTGGAATACTGTATATAGTTCTGGGCGCCCCAGTTTAAGAAAGACATCGATTTATTGGAGCAGGTCCAGAGAAGAGCAACCAAAATGGTGGAAGGTCTACAAACCATGTCCTACGAGGAAAGGCTAAAAGAATTGGGACTGCTTAGTTTGCAGAAGAGAAGGCTAAGGGGAGACTTAATAGCGGTATTTAAATATCTGAAAGGTTGTCACAGTGCAGAGGGATCTACCCTATTCTCATTAGCAGAAGGAAGCACGAGAAGTAATGGGATGAAACTAAGGGGAAGGAGATTCAGATTAGACATGAGGAAAAACTTTCTAACAGTAAGGGTAGTGAGGGAGTGGAATAGGCTGCCACGGGAGGTGGTGAGTTCTTCATCAATTGAAATCTTCAAGCGGAAACTGGATAGGTATATAGCTGGGATGATTTAGGAATTCCTGCTTTTGCAGGGGGTTGGACTTGATGGCCCTTGAGGTCCCTTCCAACTCCAACTCAATCAAACAAACATAAAAAAAAAAATTAAAACACATGCAAATGAAATTTCTTTGCACAATTTTATGGATAAAAATAAAAAGAAAGTCATTACTTTGTTGTTCCCATCAAGCCGTGTCGATTTTATTTGAACAAATTTTAACGTGAGCCAAAATTTCCAGTTTTTTTTACTCCACAGAAGTGGAAAAATTACATATTAAAGAGGACCTTTCACGTCCTTGTGTATATGTGGTTTTACATACCACTAGAAAGCCGACAGTGTGTTGAAATCAGCGCACTGTTGGCTTTCCCGTTATAAGCCCCGGGGCTGGAGATATCGGGGTTCTAATTTCACTGTTCTCCGTCAGAAGGGCGTTCCTGCCAGTTTAGCTGGGCTGTAAGGAACGACCTTCCTGACATTACACGCCCATAGCCCTGTACTGGTGGGGGCGCTCCTCACAGCTCAGCGTCATCACTGGGCTGTAAGGAAAGCCCCCTCTGACAGTACAGGGCTATAGACGAGTACAGAGAGAGGAGGCATGCCTTATCCCAGCTAGACTGTCAGGAACGCCCTTCTGACGGTGAAATTAAGACCCCCGATATCTCCAGCCCGGGGCATATAACTGGAAAGCCGACAGTGTGCTGAATTCAGTGCGCTGTCAACTTTCTAGCGGTATGTAAAACAGCATATACATGAGGACGTGAAAGGTCCGCTTTAAGTTTCGCCTTAGTTGTATCTTTGCACACTTTTCTTGAATGTCACCCACCTGTTCTGTAATACCTGATGATTCTTGAATTGGCACAAGGAAAACAAACTCCCCAATGAGTTTCTTACACCAAGGAATTTAGAGTTTGCTTGTCTGAACAGCTGAACAATATTTGGGTACCACAAGTATCATTAAGAATCGCAAGCCAAAAAAGATCTCAGGACATGTTTTTAAATTCCAGGAGCAAGATTAGCCTCTCTTTATCCAAATGTTTCCATGAAAACCCCATAAATATAAAAGACATGCTTTTTCTGAAGATCATTTTCAGTATCTGTAGTTACTTTTTAATCTATTATGCACTAGAATTTTATTTTATTTTGCTTTCAGGCAATTTGCAGCGGGTTCAATTTCCCAGATGAGTATTGTCCATTAGCAGACTCTGAGTATAAGATGGAAAGAGTGGAGAGGAAACCTGGAACCACACCATATGCGCCCACCATGCCCACATATGAGGATGTGGAGAAGACACTGAATTTGAAGAACTTTGACACTCCACCCTATAACGAAACCTCTATATACAGCTTCCGAAATGCCCTGGAAGGTGGGATTTGTGATATCACATTGTTGCTCAGAGACCCTGTGTTATGCCAGACTTTGTATGTTTATATATGTCTTCAGCTGGTTACATTTCTTTCACTTTAATCATCGTATTTAAAAATTCCTTAAAGCCAGAAAACACTACCACCTTAAGAAGACAAGATGGATGTTCTCCAGAAACATAGCAAATCCTGAGGCTATTGTTGCAGCCTTTCAGGATTATTATACTGCACTGTATAATCTTCCCTCTCAAAATTCATCGGGCTCTACCATTAACCCACATAAGCTGAGAGACTACCTGATGAATTGCCGCTTACCCTCGCTCATGCCCTTAATGCTCCCATTACTGATGAGGAACTTGCAGGAATTCTGAATGACCTGCCTAATGGTAAAGCACCCAGTCCTGATGGGTTCACTTATTTGTATTATAAGACCTTCCAGGAGGACCTTGTCCCCTACATGAGAGGGTTATTTAATTCCTTCTTAGACAGATACCCCATTCTGCAGTAGATACTCCCACGTCACTTTGGTTCCCAAACCCAAAAAAGACCCACAAGAGTGCTCCAATTATAGACCTATAGGCTAAATGCTTGGCTTCCTTCTCTTGTTAGCAAGGACCAGATGGCTTCATCTCCTGTCATCAGAAGGGCTGTGGACTCGATTGACTTAGCTAACCGTTACGCAACTCCTACCCTCCTCCTCAGCCTTGATGAAGAGAAGGCTTTTGACTGTCTTGATTGGTCTTTTATGAAGGCCGCGATAGAAATGTATACAGTAGGGAAAAAAAGTATTTAGTCAGCCACCAATTGTGCAAGTTCTCCCACTTAAAAAGATGAGGCCGTCCTGTAATTGTCATCATAGGTAGACCTCAACTATGAGAGACAAAATAAGAAAACAAATCCAAAAAATCACATTGTCTGATTTTTTAAGAATTTATTTCCAAATTATGGTGGAAAATAAGTATTTGGTCACCTACAAACCAGCAAGATTCCAGTCTCTCACAGCCCTGTAACTTCTCCTTTAAGAGGTTCCTCTGTCCTCCACTCATTACCTGTAGTAATGGCTCCTGTTTGACATTGTTATCAGTATAAAAGACGCCTGTCCACAACCTCAGTCACACTCCAAACTCCACTATGGTGAAGACCAAAGAGCTGTGGAAGGACTCGAGAAACAAAATGGTAGCCCTGCACCAGGCTGGGAAGACTGAATCTGCAATAGGCAAGCAGCTTGGTGTGAAGAAATCAACTGTGGGACCAATAATTAGAAAATGGAAGACATACAAAACCATTGATAATCTCCCTCCATCAGGGGCTCCACACAAGATTTCACCCCGTGGGGTCAAAATGATCACAAGAACTGTGAGCAAAAATCCCAGAACCAAACGTGGGGACCTAGTGACTGAGCTGCAGAAAGCTGGGACTAACGTAACAAAGGCTACCGTCAGTAACACACTACGCCGCCAGGGACTCAGATCCTGCAGTGCCAGACGTGTCCCCCTGCTTAAGCCAGTACATATCCGGGCCCGTCTGAAGTTTGCTAGAGAGCATTTGGATGTTCCAGAAGAGTATTGGGAGAATGTCATATGGTCAGATGAAACCAAAGTAGAACTGTTTGGTAGAAACACTTTTTACATGTGGAGGAATGGGCCAACATACCAGCAACATTGTGTGCCACCCTTGTGAAGACTTACAGAAAACGTTTGACCTCTGTCATTGCCAACAAAGGAGATAGAACAAAGGATTGAGATGAACTTTTGTTATTGACCAAATACTTATTTTCTACCATAATTTGCAAATAAATTCTTTAAAAATCAGACAATGTGATTTTTTGGATTTGTTTTCTTATTTTGTCTCTCATAGTTGAGGTCTACCTATGATGACAATTACAGGCCGGCCTCATCTTTATAAGTGGGAGAACTTGCACAATTGGTGGCTGACTAAATACTTTTTGCCCCACTGTAGCTTTTCAGTACCTTTTTTCACAGCGGTCAAGGCACTTTACTTACTCCCTATGGCGATAGTGAAGCACCCCCTCTCCGACCCATTCCCCATTGGAAACGATGCACACCAGGTCTTCCCCCCTATCTCCCCTTATTTTCGCAATATGTATTGAACCTCTGGCAGCCCAAGTACAATTAAACCCTGATATTACGCGACTCAAGGTCTGTGATAGAGTGTTTAAAATTAGCTTTTTCGCCAACAATGTCCTCCTTACCAATCGTCACATCATATTACCTAACCTCATGTGTACACTCAAGGAATATTGGATTATAAAGTCAACCCTTCCAAGGCAGAAGCCCTCCCATTAAATATCTCCCAAACTTCTGTACAGCTACTGCATAGTAATTTTGACTTTCAATGGTGAGACTGTTCCCTTCAGAATTTAGGAATTCAGCTCTCCTCCACCTATACTTCCCTGAACTACCCAAGTTTATTCTATGACTTTAATGCTTTACTAGACAAATGGCACCCCCTGCATATATCCCTTATTGGATGCACATCTGCAGTGAAGATGACCGTCCTTCTGAAGCTTTTATATAATTTCGAAACTCTCCCGGTGGATGTCCCCTGCTCTGAAATACGTAGTTTACAGAAGGCCATAATTCACTTTATTTTGAATTCAAAGTGCCACCGAATTCCTAGATCAGTGATGCTGACAGGACAAGGGGATGGAGGACTACCAATACCAGATATTTTCCATTAATACTAGGCTACCCAATTACAATGTATCCCATTTTAGGCTGCTCTGCATGCATACATGAAATGGGTGGAGATTTAGAAGCTCTGGCGTGTTCCTATGCACCCAAATGCCTTAATGTGGTCCTGCACCCCTCCTTCCCCATTGACCCCTCCCCTAGGTCCTATTCGCTTCACTAGAGAGATTTGGTCTACTTGCAGTAAGCTATTCCCATTGGCTTCCTAAAATTCCTCTATGGTTTCCTTTCTATATAATCTGCTTCTCCCGGAGGGACTAACGGCTATCAAGTTCTGTACTTGGTCTGGAGCGGGCCTGTTCCATATAGTGAATTTGGTGGACCCCCTGACCCAGGAGTTCAGACCCTTTGACTATTTCACTTCCGTACTGAATCTTCTTAGGACTTAATGCTCCGCTTTCAGCAGTTTTCCCACTTCACATTTACTCTATTTGGTTCCTTGAGGTCTCCAATCGCTTCCAGCCACTTGTGTGGGCCAGGTGCCTCCACTAGAGATCCAATTACCACTATCTACCAGCATCTCTCCTCACCAGAGGGCCAAGTCTCCCCTACCCATAGATATATGTCTAAATGGGAGGAAGCGGATGGGCGCCCGATATCCCCTGGCCAGCGGTAGATGATATGGTCTCAAGCTTCCAAGTCCTCTACACGTGTTGCATTTAAGGAAACTAAACCAAACTCCTGATACACTGGATCCATACCCCTGCCCCCTTGCATTCCTTAATCCCCGCAATTACCTCTGCTTGTGGGTGGTTGTCTTTCTGCATTGGGAACATTGTATCATATTTTCTGGGACTGCCCTTTGATATTAGGTTTCTAGGTGGAGGTGAAGGGGATTATGACGCACTTTTCCTACAGGGATTTACACTAGACCCTCTTCTATACTTGCTAATTTACCTCCCAAACATCTTGGTAAGAAATCTGCTAAATTGTTTCTCTACCTGTGCACAGCAGCTAAGACCATTATAGCATTAAACTGATAGTGTTTGCCTGTATAACAGATGTTCGCAATCTAGAAATCTGACTGCAAGCTTAAATAATACGGTAGAGGCTTTTCAGTTGGTTTGGTCAATGTGGGATACCTATTGCATACTGCAGGATCTAAGATGATCCCCCTTCCCCTGATCCCCCTTACACTCCCTTTGATCCTCCCTGCCTTTTCCCTTCTGTGTAACTCCCTGGTCTTTTGTTTTCTTGGTTTATTATTGACTGTCGATTGTTCCTTTGAACTTGTGTGTTTGAACTTTATCGCACTTTTTTCTATTTTTATATGAAAATTCTAATAAAAATTACAATTAGAAAAAAAAAAGGCCTTGTAAAATGACGAATGATATAAACCTTCTCCATAAGGAAAGGAGTCCATTCCACAGACTGTTTTTTCTCCTTGAAGTGCAGGGTAATGGTTGGCTAAATAAGAGGCCTTTGATATGGTTTGAACAGATAATGTTTCTCTTTGTAGAGCTGCAAAATTGATGTAGAGAGTCAAGCATTGCAGTCAGGGGAAAAAGGCTTTTTTTTTCCTTATGGAGATGATTCCATTTTGACTTATCTTAGTAATAGGTATGTTACTTGGCCACACATTGACTTATAAGGTAGCTATCCCCAATAGGTGGTCCCTTTCTTCTTCTGGGAAGACAGCTACCTTGTATACCATTTTGCTATGGAGATGAATTAGGAAGAAAAAAAAAATACAACAATGGCGCCCTATGGTGCAGTAGATAAAACGCAAAGCCAGGCCAAAAAAAATTGTAAAATGCTCATCTGGTAATAGTGAGTGATACAGGCATGTACCTAAGGTAAGCTGCTGCTCCAACCCAAGACTGGCAGCCAAGTGGGGTCTTTGGTAATTAAAAGCGTAGGACCAAGGAAAAAACTAAGATGTCAAGGCACTGCTCAGCGGGGTATCAGGTACATAATTCATGGTGAGATGAGCCAGATTTCATCAGTGGACACAGCAAGGCATTTCAATGCCAAACTGACGTCTTCATCAGGCCAAAATGACTAAAAAACCCACATACTGTAAATACAGGGTAAAACACATAACCATATAGTGTCATACCAATAGGGTAACAGCAGAAATTAATTTTCCTTTTCTGTGTGTCCCCAGTCCAAGACTCCCCACACCAAGTTGGAAGTCTCTATAAGGAGAACCATTATACCCACTAGATCTATTAAATGTTCTTCTACGTAAAATTACATATCAACAAAAAGTATTGGAAATAATAAGCAAAGTAAAACTAAAAAGGTCACATCTCTGCTGTTTTTTTTTCGTCGGAAACAAAGTCCTGCATGTTCCGATTTTGTTTCCAGCTAAAAAAAAAAAAAAAACCCTGCCTTCGAGGCGCAGAGGGTGTAAGCACACACCCGAGCATTGCTTTAAAACCCCATTCAAGTGAATGGGGTTTTAAGCAATGCGTCACAAACCTTCCCCTATCCAGTTTTCCGACATTTAGGTTGGATTTGCGGCAGATGGAGTGCCACCACAAGTGTGAACCCACCCTAATCTGTAGATTGTGTCTGAAGGCAGCATGGAAACACACTGAGGTCACTTAACTTATAACACAGTCTTCTATTATCTTTTTACAGGTTTCTTATCTCCTGATGGTGTGACATTAAAAAGAAGCATGCACAATCTGGTACACATCTACATGGGAGGCACCATGTCTCAGATCCCTATATCCAGCAATGACCCCATATTTATCTTACATCACAGTTTTGTTGATAAGTGAGTAGAGCACATATGAAGACTGATCCAGTTCACTGTTTAAAGGGGTTTTCCAGGACTTTTTAATTCTTCATCTATCCTTTGGATAGATCATCAATTGAAGATCAGTGGGGGGTCTGACAACCAGGAACCCGATCGATCACCTGTTTGCAGCACCCCCCTAAGGGCCGCTTCCACTTCACAGGACATGTCACATCACACTCATCAGTCACTGTACTTGGTACTAAAGAGGCTGCAGTGCACATGCAAACAGCTAAATGGCAGGGGGTTCAGGTATCTGACAAGCGCCAATCTTTATTTGATGACCATTCCTAGATACTAGATCCTTGACCACTGACAGAAAGCAGATACCATAGACAGAATAAAAATTCTAAAAATAAGATCTTTGTGGAAAAGACAAAATTGCTCTAGTGCCACCTTTTGGAATGTGGTTCTCTATAGATTGATGCCTGGTTTTTATATGAATCCTAATAGCATAATCTGGGAATATAGTAAAGCCAGAATAATGGTCTAATAAGTCCCTGTACACCTCAAGGTGGTGTCTCATTAATAAGACATAGTACCCCTTCTGAAGACTCTACAAAATTCTGAACTATGGTCTTTTCCGCAGTGTTTTTTTGGTGTGGTCTGCTACATGGGGCCTAAGCCTCAAGGCTAAGGCCTCATGTTGTGGAAATGCATTGTTTTTGGCAGCTGTGAATGTGAAGCAAGTGAATGAGATTTCATTTCATCTTGTGCACATATTGTGTAAATTAAAAGCTTTGGAAGAGATGTGTTTTCAAAAAGACATACAGTTTTGAAAATTGCAGCACTTTATTTTTTGCTGCAGAATCCCAAGCATTTTCCATATAGATTTAATAGAGGATGAAAAAAACTCAGTGCAAAATGCTGCAGAAAATAACGCAACGTGTTTTTGTTGAATGTTTTCCGTAGTGTTTTTTTTAGCTGTGTTTTGATATGTGGGATTTTAGCCAAAAATAAAAAATGGTGCAAGGCATGTATTTCAATTTTTTGGATTAAATTACACCAGAATTATGCTACATTTGGATTTTTCATTCTGCAATAATTCATTGTAAGATTTAACATTTCATTAATAATTTTTTTTTTTGCATTTGCCAATTATTAGCTATCCAAAGAATAAGTGATAAGTCACCTGAGCCCCCTGTTCTTCCTCAGGGAATGACTGCAGTGTAGAGGAGTTTAAGTGGAGCAGCAGTGACACAGACCTAAGTTATGGGGATGGTGGAGGTAGCCAAGTCCAATTCTCAGATGCTTCTGTCAGCCCCACAGACTTTCACTGAAGCGGCAGATGCATACTTGACTGTTGCTCAATTTAAATCCTTCTCACTGCTCCCATACAGCGACTAGATATTGGTAGAAAGGTGATAAATGTTAGTCATTGGAAAATTGCTTTAGCTTTGATTTTTTTTTTTTTTTTTTGACTAGTATACATTGAGAGCCAAACATGCAATTATATAAAGTATTAATTGTGGGATGTATTCCTGTGTGTTTTATAGGATATTTGACCAATGGATTGCCCGGTACAATGGATCACCTCTTATATATCCTGAAAATAACCAGCTTGGACAAGGTCCAAATGATTGTGCAACTCCCTTCTTCCCATGTTACATAAACAAGGATCTCATCCTTAGATCAACTGAATTTGGTTACAAGTTTTCCTCTTTGCCTAGTGACATGTGAGCACAATTGTCTTGTCCAGTACTGATCATTGAGAATGAGAAGGAGGATCTCCGCTTACAGCTAGTGCTGTCATCAAAAATGCTTTAGCTAGGAGACTGATTTTTCTTATGAAAACAAATACTAATATTTTGTGTTTTACTAAATACATAGATTTGACCAAATGATCTGTCAGACAGAGATGGAGCTTCTTGTCAAATATTTTCAGTAGAATGAACCTGAATTTATTCAATTTTTTCCAGTCTGTGCAGATATCATTGTAAGCAATAAAGTTGTTTTGGGGATACAGATCTCTTCTAAAAACTTCTACAAAAGATATAAAGAACCTTTTTAATAAAGTTACCATATTGATTTCTCTGCCCTATCATTCCTCGCTTATGATGGATAGAGCCCACTTATAAGAGTCGCTCATCCAATGGCTGCCATATAGCACTCTGTCATTGAAACCTAATTATTATATAGGATGAAGGAAAACCATCAGCCAAAAAAAAAAGTATTCCACAGATAAGTATATAACATTTTACATTTTTTTTTAGTTTTAAAGACATTCATGCTTTATTTTTTTTAATTAAAATATATGCTTTGCTGAAGAAATACGCAAGCTACTAAATAATACAGTGGGGGCAGATTTACTAACCCTATCTGATCTTTCATAGTACAAATCTAGACAATGGGCTAAATTTATCAAGCCAGTTTTAATGGATGATATGTTTTGGATGAACCATGTTCGAGTAGAAAATACAGAAGAGACGTGTATGTGACTCAGACTCTGATGTTCTAGCACTACCTGACATCAGCAAATCTAAAAAAAGAACCTGTTATTTAAGTGTTTTTTTTTTTTTTTGTTGTGTTCAGATAACCCAATATATAGTCTAGCCTGTTCAAATCTAAAAAAAAAAAAAAAAAAAAAAAAAACAGTTATTTAAAGACGATTTTTGCTGAAAAACTTGTTTGTAAGAGAAAAAAAAAAAAAACACTGGAAAAACAGGGCAGGGAACAGGCAAAAGGTGGAAGATAAAACACTTGTGCAAGTACTAACAATAAGAACATGGATGGTAATAGGCTCAGCAACACTACTTGACAGCAGCTACCAGTAACTGCAGTGTTGTACTTAATGGGAATAAATATATGTTTTTGAAAGCAGTGAAATGGAAATATTGAGTGAGGGTTCTGTATATTCCTTCTCAACATATAACTTACCTGCTGTATTTCTGTACTGTCAACCCTGTCTTTTCCTTATCCTCACTGACGCAGATCCCTTTCTTTAGTAGTCATGTGGCACCTGATGAGAAATTCCTTATAGCCCAAAACTTCCTCTTTTTTTCTCCTGTTTTTGATGAGATGGATGAGAATTGCCAGTGTTTTTCGATGTAGAGGAGGTTGGGGTGGAAGACATGAGTGTTGGTGGAGGTAGTAGTGGCAGGGAGTGTGCTATTGGTGGTACTGCTGGTAAGGACATATAGGAATCCCATTGCCATGATAGGTCACAAAAAAGTGGGGAAGATCATGAAATTACTGAATCTGATGATGATTCTATTGCAGATAAAACCTGGCAACTGGTTAAGTGGTGGTAGTGGCACTGACTGACATGTTTCTGGCCTTAGCGACAGCAACTACATGTTGTCATGGAAATTATTTGTACATTATCAAATAACAAATCCATGGCAAGGTGCAAGGTGTGTAAGTAGATAACTAGCCATGGGCGTGCAGGCACACATGTAGGCACAGAAAAATGTTGTCACCAGTTCATTTGGCAAAATAGAATCAGCAGACCCCGGAGTATAATAATAGTTCTTGAGGACATAACACCATGTGAAGGGGCCGCTGTGGGACATAGCACCGTGTGCATGAGCTGCTGTGGAACATAATACAGTGTGAAGGGGCCGATGTGGGATATAATACTGTGCGCAAGGGCCGCTCTGGGACATTATAGTGTGTGTAAATAGGTGGTTATAGTGTGTGGCAGCCAGGAAAGGGGTTGCTATGCTGTGGGTGGGCTGCTCTTCAAAAGTTTGCTGGGGTGCCCAGTCTTTGCTAGTTACGCCCCTGCACACCAGGCAGGACCAATGAGCCTCCTGCAGTTCCTCGTCACTGGACAAATTGCTGCCATTGAGATGGTTCTACTCCTTCATTGGAGTCCAGCTGTACTTAATTAAACTGATTGGACTTGATTAGGAAAGGCGCACACCTGTCTATATAAGACCTCACAGCTCACACTGCATGTCAGAGCAAATGAGAATCAGGAGGTCAAAGGAACTGCCCAAGGAGCTCAGAGACAGAATTGTGGCAAGGCCCAGATCTGGCCAAGGTTACAAAAGAATTTCTGCAGCACTCAAGGTTCCTAAGAGCACAGTGGCCTCCATAATCCTTAAATGGAAGAAGTTTGGGACGACCAGAACTCTTCATAGGTCATAGATTTGGCCGTCCAGCCAAACTGAGCAATCGTGGGAGAAGAGCCCAAAGATCACTGTGGCTGAATTCCAGAGATGCAGTAGGGAGATGGGAGAAAGTTCCACAAAGTCACCTATCACTGCAGCCCTCCACCAGTCGGGGCTTCATGGCAGAGTGGCTTCTCCTTAGTGCAAGACATATGAAAGCCCACATAGAGTTTGCCAAAAAACACATGAAGGGCTCCCAGACTATGAGAAATAAGATTCTCTGGTCTGATGAGACAAAGATCGAACTTTTTGATGTTAATTCTAAGCGGTATGTGTGGAGAAAACCAGGCACTGCTCATCACCTACCCAATACAATCCCAACAGTGAAACATGGTGGTGGCAGCATCATGCTATGGGGGACAGGACGACTGGTTGCAATTGAAGGAAAGATGAATGCGGCCAAGTACAGAGAGATCCTGGAAAAAAACCTCTCCCAGAGTGCTCTGAACCTCAGACTGGGCCGAAGGTTCACCTTCTAACAAGACAATGACCCTAAGCAAACAGCTAAAATAACAAAGGAGTGGCTGCGGAACAACTCTGTGACCATTTTTGACTGGCCCAGCCAAAGCCCTCACCTCAACCAAAATTGAGCATCTCTGGAGAGATTAGAAAATGGCTCCACCAACGTTCACCATCCAACCTGACGGAACTGGAGAGGATCTGCAAGGAAGAATGGCCGAGGATCCCCAAATCCAGATGTGACAAATTTGTTGCATCATTCCCAAGAAGACTCCTGGCTGTACTAGCTCAAAAGGAAGCGGCTTCTACTCAATACTGAGCAAAGGCTCCGAATACTTATGACTATGTGATATTTCAGTTTTTCTTTTTTAATAAATTTGCAAAAATATCTACATTTCTGTTTTTTTCTGTCAAGATGGGGAGCTGAGTGTACATTAATGAGCAATAAAAGGAACTTTTTTGCTTTTAGCAATGAAAAAGAGTGAAAAATTTAAAGGGATCTGAATACTTTCTGTACCCACTGTATATGGTGAATGAATTCTGGTAATTGTCACTACTTGGTGCCACACGTTCTCCCCTAAAGGGGTAACTCTTGGTTGCTTTTCCATTTCAGAAGATATTCTAGCCTTTTCAGCGAGTAGGCCAGATACACTGATAGTGTACTACACATTTTTCTTGAAATTCTGTAAATTGTCACTTTGGCAACACAATGTTGACATTGTATGTTCTCCTATACAGGGATAACCAGCAGGTTCATATCTGACTCCCAAATGTTCTTATGGTTGTAGA
Source organism: Leptodactylus fallax (assembly GCA_947044405.1). Classification (NCBI taxonomy): domain Eukaryota; kingdom Metazoa; phylum Chordata; class Amphibia; order Anura; family Leptodactylidae; genus Leptodactylus; species Leptodactylus fallax. The sequence continues at coordinate 354,276 of CAMRHE010000881.1, forward strand.
ATCCTTTGCATTTCAGAAGATGTTCTAGCTTTTTCAGCTGGCAGGCCAGGTACACTAATAGTGTGCTACCAATTTTTCTTGAAATTCTGTAATTGTCACTACTTGATGCTGCATTTGCTTTTACAAAGGGATAATTTAAGGTGTTTTTTTTTTTTTTTATAAAGTCAATTTTTAAGCACGTCATTTTTCAAGTGGCAGGCTTGCTGACAGTGATCTCCAATTTTTATTTTTTTTTTCAAATTCTGTAGTTGCCAGTGCCATACAGTTGGCATAATTACAACAAAATATAACAAACGACCCCACCATTTTGTTTTTTTTTAACCACTTATTATTCATCATGCTTCAGCCAGGCACAGAGGCACAAATTTTTCTCCAAATTTATAAGCCTGTTACACTTACATGTTCCCAAGATGGCCTAATTTATATATAAACCCATTGCTTTTTGCAATATAACCGTATGGCATGTATAAAAAAAGCATAGGCAAGCACTTTCACCCAAAACAAGCTAATTTTTGAAGCATTTTAAATGTTAAAATGCATAAAAGCTGGAGTAAGCAGGGTATAGTTAATCTAGCAGTTTGTATCCATTGGTTACCATCCATTTTCTCATAGAAATATATGTCACTCACTTATTTTAGACCAATACTGAGAGACAATTTTCCAATATACTTTCTGTACCAGTTTCTGTACGGTTTTCTAGATCTCTGCTTGTTGTCATTCATTCTGCTTACTCCTAGTGGATAAAAATCATGTCATGTGATCGTAGAAAAGGGTCACAGTACAAAACAAAGATTTTGGGGCTGACATCATTTTGGTGTTTTACCAATCATTCGCAATTGTCTGTCATAGATCTATGCAACAGGAATGTGACCTGTCCAAGAGGGAGGCTTTGGTGTAATTTATAGTTGACCATGATGCTTTTCAGTGCTTTATCAATCTTCCACAATAGTGACTCACAGATCTAGGTTTATGAATTGTGATCCATCTGGGGGGGGGGGGAAGGTTACAGTTGGTGTAAGTCACGATTTACCATAATGCAAGCACAAATGTGTGACAGATGGTTATTGTGAGGATATAGTGGTTATGCTTAAGAGTTTAGGGTTAGAGGGTTTTGGGGTTAAACTTAGAGGGTGAGGGTAAAGGAGTTAGGGTTAGAGTATTAAGATTAGTGATAGGGAGAGGGCTAAGGAATTAGGGTTTAAGGTTAGGGTTAGAGAATAGGGTTGGGAGTACAGCGAGGGCGATGGTTAGGGGTAGGGTTAAAGGTAAGGGTTTGGATTAGGTTGAGCTAGAGGGTTAGGGTTAAGGTTGGAAGGGTTATGGTTAGGGAGTTAGAGGGCAAGGTGAGGATATGTTTAGAGGGTTTAGGGTTAGGAGTACAGTTACAGAAAGATTAGTGTAAGAGAGTTAGGGTTTAGTGTTAAGGGTAGGGATAGGTTTTAGTGTTAGGGAATTAGCGTTAGGATAAGGGTTAAAGTTATAGTTAGGAGGTTTGATGGTAGGGGTTGATATCTTAAACCCTGTCACCTGTGTCCCTAATTGACTCTTGTCCTGATAAGGACAGTCCCAAAAGCTCTCCCTGTATTTTCCCAACTCCTTCTCCTTGACGTGATAGTGTCATACACTATGTATTACAGTTAGGGTTTAAGATACCGACCCCTACCATCAAGACCCGCTGGGTCCCCAGGGCCTCTCAATAGATTGGGGTAAGTTCGTTCCTTTTCTACCTTTGAGCATGGTTGGACATGTGCACTATTTCTGTGGCTGTCTTATTATAATTGATTGCTTTTTATCATAAATTATATTAAAGGTTACGTTTTATTTGTTAAGTGGTCCCTTGCTTTATGATAATGGATTGTTGGATCATTGGTGCTACCCATTAATTTTGGAATTACTTGCTTTGTTGCTAGATATATAGTCCTAGGAGTCCTGACAGTGTCATGCACTATGTATTATAGATATATAGTCCTAGGAGCCCTGACAGTGTCATGCACTATGTATTATAGATATATAGTCCTAGGAGTCCTGACAGTGTCATACACTATGTATTATAGATATATAGCCCTAGGAGCCCTGACAGTGTCATACACTATGTATTATATATAGTCCTAGGAGTCCTGACAGTGTCATACACTATGTATTATAGATATATAGTACTAGGAGCCCTTACAGTGTCATACACTATGTATTATAGATATATAGTCCTAGGAGTCCTGACAGTGTCATACACTATGTATTATAGATATATAGTCCTAGGAGCCCTGACAGTGTCGTACACTATGTATTATAGATATATAGTCCTAGGAGTCCTGACAGTGTCATACACTATGTATTATAGATATATAGTCCTAGGAGCCCTGACAGTGTCGTACACTATGTATTATAGATATATAGTCCTAGGAGTCCTGACAGTGTCATACACTATGTATTATAGATAAATAGTCCTTGGAGTCCTGACAGTGTCATACACTATGTATTATAGATATATAGTCCTAGGAGCCCTGACAGTGTCATGCACTATGTATTATAGATATATAGTCCTAGGAGTCCTGACAGTGTCATACACTATGTATTATAGATATATAGCCCTAGGAGCCCTGACAGTGTCATACACTATGTATTATAGATATATAGTCCTAGGAGTCCTGACAGTGTCATACACTATGTATTATAGATATATAGTCCTAGGAGCCCTGACAGTGTCGTACACTATGTATTATAGATATATAGTCCTAGGAGTCCTGACAGTGTCATACACTATGTATTATAGATAAATAGTCCTTGGAGTCCTGACAGTGTCATACACTATGTATTATAGATATATAGTCCTAGGAGCCCTGACAGTGTCATACACTATGTATTATAGATATATAGTCCTAGGAGCTCTGACAGTGTCATACACTATGTTTTATAGATATAGTCCTAGGAGTCCTGAGAGTATGAAGTTTGTAAGAAACCAGCAGCCAAGATGCAGAAAACCTAAACATGGTGAGACCATTCATTTACTTTGCACCCTTGCTGGACTGTGATAGCAAGTTTAGCCCCTATACAGATATACGGTGCTGTGTTTGGTAAGTACTCAAACACTGCAAACAGCAGTTCATCTGGGGGTGGACTCCTGCAAAAATTTAATTGACCATCTAACCTAAGAATTGCTCATCAATTAGTAAGTTGCGGAAAAAAAAAAAAAAACCTTCAAGGACGTGTCATGTACAGATCAGCTTGTTACAGCTGTGTCCTAATGGAGTAGAGCAGCAAGTAGCAACTTATAGAAAATGTCTGAGTGTTGAAATGGACATCCTCTCTAATTTGTTTTCGGACCATAGCAGTTAAATAAAATGTCTCAGTAGATTTGCAAACAGGCCTATAGAAAACACAGATTAATGCTAAAGCACAATGATAAATTTAACTCAGCTACATTTACACTGCATTGCTTTTACAATCTCCTAAGAAGCACCTACACACACGTTGACAAAATTGCTGGTACCCGTCATTTAATGAAAGAAAAACCCACAATGGTCACAGAAATAACTTGACGCTGACAAAACTGGAATTTGCCAAACTACATGTTGAGAAGCCACAAAAGCTTCTGGGAGAATGTCCTATGGACAGATGAGACAAAAATCAAAATTTTTGGCAAGGCACATCAGCTCTATGTTCAGAGACGGAAATATGAAGCATATCTTGAAAAGAACACTGTCCCTACTGTGAAACATGGAGGAGACTCGGTTATGTTCTGGGGCCGCTTTGCTGCATGTGGCACAGGATGTCTTGAATGTTTGCAGGGTACAATGAAATCTCAAGACTAGCAAGGGATTCTAGAGAGAAATGTGCTGCCCAGTGTCAGAAAGCTTGGTCTCAGGTCGCAGGTCATGGGTCTTACAACAGGATAATGACCCAAAACACAGCTAAAAAACCCCAAGAATGGCTAAGAGGGAAACATTGGACTATTCTGAAGAGGCCTTCTATGAGCCCTGACCTAAATCCTATTGGAAGGAGCTGAAACCTGCCGTCTGGAAAAGGCACCCTTCACACCCGAGACAACTGGAGCAGTTTGCTCATGAGGAGCGGCCAAAATCCCTGCTGAGAGGTGCAGAAGTCTCATTGACAGTTACAGGAATCGTTTGATTGCAGGGATCGCCTCAAAAGGTTGTGCAACTAAATATTAAGTTAAGGGAACCCTCATTTCTGTCCAGGCCTTTTTCATGAGTTTTCTTTTTTTAAAAATTCTGAAGCATGGCTGACTTTCATTTGTTCATTTTCATAGAATTTTTATACATTATTACTTTTGTCAGATTCAAGTTATTTCTGTGACCATTGTGGGTTTTTGTTTCATTAAACGAGGGAGGGGACCAACAATTTTGTCCATGTGTGTAGATTTATGCTGAGGTTACATGTGCTGTCTCCTATAGCTAGGCCATTATAGAAGCAAGGTTATGGTTTGAGCTTGAAGGTCTTTTACCTTAGGAGCTCCTTGAGCCAGCAGTGGAGGATAATCCATGAGAACTATAGTGTCCACCTGTATCTTACAAGCATCAGAGGGACAGGTTAAGGAGCTCTACTGTAGGGGGGCCATGCAATCAGCTGCTCATACCTCAGCTTCTATTAACCCTGTAGGCATGATATAGCTGAAGATATAGACTGAAGTTACCTGTATTTATCCAATCAGAAACCCCACTAAATTGTCAGAATACAGACTTTAGAGAACGTTGGGATAGATTCAGAATGGAAATGTGAAATTTACTTTATCACTGGCAAAATGTTAACCACTTAAGTACACAGCCTAAAACCACCTTAAGGACCAGGCCTCATTTTTCAAATCTCACATGTGTCATTATATGATTCACTGACATCCCTAATGGCAAAATGTTAAAATAAATAATTTTATTGACATATATTAAGATCAAAATCCCGGGTGTATAAAGACAAATAAAAAGTTCAAACACCCAATTTCCCCACTGTCAATTGTTAAATGTATATCCCCAATAGACCGTGAGGAAAATCAAAAGTGGGTATGTATACAGTATATGTAGGAAAGATTAGTCACGTTATCCCTCACACTATTCCAACTGTTGAGCATCTGAGATTAATAAAATGAGGGTATCGTTGGATTTCCCTTACATATAAGTGATATTTCTGCACATATGGAGTAAGTGTGTACTAAGTGTACAGTACAAGGTACCAACAGTGGCGTCTTGATAATATGAGACCAGGGCAGATAAGTTCCAAATAACAGCATGTCAAACATATGACCAGTGTCTAGGTAACAGCAGATTGCAGAGAGTTAATTCCATAGTGAGCGTTCAACTCCAGCCGGAATTTAGTACCCATGTTCACCATCAGAACGTGAGGGAACTGCAGTTTTAACTGCAAATGATTTTCTTAGGCAGGCACATGCTATGTTCTCTTACTCTCCTGATGAACCCTATACTTTATTGAAAGGGGAAAACCCATTGAGACTTTCGTGATGTTAGATAGGGCATGTCACCTATTGGTCCCATGCCTACTTTAGGCAGCTGAGTTGAACGCTCACTGTGGGAAAACCTTTGAAAAATCAGTCTTAAGATATTTCTTGCCCCAGTCTTGACGTTTTATCTTATGTTTCTCGTTTTACAGCCTTCCTTACCTTGGCCATGACCCTGAGTATCGCACACCTTGTGCTTTTTGATACTCCAGTAACGTTGCAGCTCTGAAATATGGCTAAACTGGTGGCTAATGGCATCTTGGCAGCTTCACATTTGATTTTCCTCAATTCATTAGCAGTTATTTTGCGCCTTTTTTTTTCCAACACGTTTCTTGTGACCCTGTTGGCTATTTGCCATGAAACGCTTGATTGTTCGGTGATCACGCTTCAAAAGTTTGGCAATCTCAAGACTGCTGCATTCCTCTGCAAGGCATCTCATGGACTGATGAAATGAGAGTGACTCTTGATGGGCCAGATGGATGGGCCCGAGGCTGGATCAGTAAAGGGCAGAGAGCTCCACTCCGACTCAGACGCCACAACGTCTAAGTCGGCAGCCCCCCGGGGACCAGACTTCTCCCAGCGCACAGGCGGCAGCCCCCCGGGGACTAGACTTCTCCCAGCGCACAGGCGGCAGCCCCCCCGGGGACCAGACTTCTCCCAGCGCACAGGCGGCAGCCCCCCGGGGACCAGACTTCTCCCAGCGCACAGGCGTCAGCCCCCCAGGGACCAGACGTCTCCCAGCGCACAGGCGGCAGCCCCCCGGGGACCAGACTTCTCCCAGCGCACAGGCGGCAGCCCCCCGGGGACCAGACTTCTCCCAGCGCACAGGTGTCAGCCCCCCAGGGACCAGACGTCTCCCAGCGCACAGGCGGCAGCCCCCCGGGGACCAGACTTCTCCCAGCGCACAGGCGGCAGCTCCCCGGGGACCAGACTTCTCCCAGTGCACAGGCGGCAGGCCCCCCCAGGGACCAGACTTCTCCCAGCGCACAGGCGGCAGGCCCTCCAGGGACCAGACTTCTTCCAGCGCACAGGCGGCAGCGCCCCAGGGACCAGACTTCTCCCAGCGCACAGGCGGCAGGCCCCCCAGGGACCAGACTTCTCCCAGCGCACAGGCGGCAGGCCCCCCAGGGACCAGACTTCTTCCAGCGCACAGGCGGCAGCGCCCCAGGGACCAGACTTTTCCCCAGCGCACAGGCGGCAGCCCCCCAGGGACCAGACTTCTCCCAGCGCACAGGTGGCAGCACCCCAGGGACTGGAGCCCCCCAACACATAGGTGGCAACACCCCAGGGGCCAGACCCCTCGAACACACAGGCAGAACCCCCACACGCATACAGGTGGCAGCACCCCAGGGACCACCATCACCAACCTCCCCCCCACATACACAGAGGCAGCACTGCAGGAACCCCCCACTTACATGAAGATGGGACCCGCACACCACACGGCAGCACCCCTTGGACCCTCCACCAGCACCCCTTCACACACACAGCTCCCCAGGGACCCCCAAATATGCACACAGATGGCAGCGCCCAGGGACCACCTCCAGAACCTCCTCTCACACACAAGCAATACCCCAGGAACCCCACACACAAAGTCAATACCCCAGGGATCCCACACAGACACATGCAGCAACTCCCCAGAGACCTGCCCCTCCCCCCCTTTAGATGCCAGAAGTACACCACGGACGCATGCCCCCATATATAGATGCCAATGGCGCCCCAGGGACCCGTGTCTCCACCCCATTTAGTTGCCAGAAACACACCAGGGACCCCTGGCCCCTATCCATGCCAGCATCATCCCCTCCTCTTAGATGCCAACAGCTGCCCAAGGAGCCATTACCCCCTTTAAATGCCAGCAGCACAACAAAGACCCCCCCAGATGCCAGCAGCACCTCAAGGACCCCTGCTCTCCTTCAGATGAGTGCTCACAGCTTTGTGTTCTCCATCTACATGAGCTCCGCTCCCGCTTCCTGTATACAGCACAGAGTATTGATAGAAGAGACCCCGCCCTCATCGGAGAGGCTCCGCCCCTTCCTATGACATCATTCCTACCAGGAGCTACTCCACTCTAGTCACGACCGTTGTTACTGGGGGTCAGTGTCCTGTCAGATAGTGAAAGTCAAGATTGTATTGCGGATCACTGCCCTTTTAAATAGTGGGTGACCGGTGCACTGGGGGTCAATTTCCTGTCATATAGGGGGTCATCGGTTTACTGAGGGTCAATGTTCTGTTATAGAGCAAAGGTCACCCATGTACGGGGGGTTACTGTCCTGTCAGAGAGCGGAGGTTATCGGTGCACTGGGATCATTGTCCTGTCAGGGCAGAAGTCACCAGTGTATTGGGGGTAACCCAGAGGCGTAGCTAGCGGGGGCTGGCAGCCGTGGGCCCAATAACTTTGTGGGGCCCACTCCGGGGTCACCACAAGTGCACATAAAAATTTCAACTGCATCGGCACAGGACACCGATGCAGGTGAAATACATGACAGAGCAGGATGCTATTAGCTTTCAGTTCTGCCGTTCTCTAACCTGTACATGTAGCAGTGATGGGGGGCGGGACCTCCTCCTGTACACAGCCTGTGCGCAGCTACTATTTTCTTTCTAGTGGTACCATAGAATAGGGGGTCAAGGTTCCTGGAGGAAAGTAGAAGATGCGCACAGGCTTTATGCACGAGGAGGTCCCGCCCGGAACCTTGACCGCTATTCTACGTTTCCAGTGGGAAGAAAATAGATGCGCACAGGCTGTGTGCAAGAGGAGGCCCCGCCCACCCCATCGCTTCTCTGTAAGTACAATCTAACTATACAGAGCAAGTGTGTATGAAATGGTATTTGTGGGAGGGGGACTATAACCTGTGGGGGGAGGGGGTTAGTCTTAGCTTACTATTACAGTAATAGTGCCCCCCACAGGTAACAGCATTACTTATGTGGGGGAGGGAACTATTACCTTTGGGGGGGTGCTATTAGAGCACTATTATAATAATAGTGCCCCCCACAGGTAATAGCATTACTTATGTGAGGAGGCTATTACCCATGGAGGGGGGCACTATTAGATGTGGGGTGGTTCTGCAACACCCTCCACCCCCCCCCCCCCCACCGGGTTGTGGAAAACTGGTCCTTGGTGCGAAAAAGGTTGGGGGCCACAGGCTTATAGTGGATTGCAGCTTAGGGTGGGTTCACACTTGCGTCGGAGTCTGTCCGCTGCAAATCCGACTGAAAATCTTGGGAAACTGTATAGGGACTGGATAGCGAAAGGTTAGCGACGCATTGCTTAAAAACCCATTCATTCGAATCGGTTTTTAAAGCAATGCGCGGGTGTGCGCTTACACCCTCTGCGCCGCAAATCCTTTTTTTTTCTCTGGAAACAAAGTCCTGCATGTCCGAAAAAAACTGGATTCAAATGAATGGGTTTTTAATCAATGCGTCGCTAACCTTTCGCTATCCAGTCCCTATACAGTTTCCCGATATTTTCAGTCGGATTTGCGGTGGACGGACTCCAGCGCAAGTGTGAACCCACCCTTACACAGGTTCCCTAGCGACAATGAAGAAGTCAGTGTCCTGGCACAGGTGAATGTAATGACATCACTTCATAACGCCACCTGTGCTGGGACACAGACGTCCTGTGGTAACGGCATCTTGTAGGCTGCAGGATACAGCAAGGAGAGTCGGCGGTGGCAAGTCCAAGCAGGGGAATTGGAGGCAGGTGAGTATTGTTGTTTTTTTTGGGGAGGTGGGAAGCCTTAAAAATATTAAGGGCCAATAACCATAAGGGGTCATTAGGGCAAGCAGGGACATTATTAATATAAGGGGGCTATTGGGAGGCAGTATTTCTGTAACGGTATAAGAGGGTATTGGGCTATACTAATTTAAGGTGGGCATTTTTGATTTAAAGGGGTTGTCCAGGAATTACCAGGCTGGGGAAGGTGAAACGTAAAAAAAAAAAAAAAAACTTTTTAAACAGTCTCCAGCGCTCCGATGTTCCCCACCATTGTCTGGTCGATCACTGCCTAGGGGCTTGTTCTGGCAGAAGTCCTCGCCACATGTGACTGCTGAGGCCAACTTGTGGCCACAGTGGTCACAAAAAGGACCCAGGAGGTCACTAGTGACGTATACGAGTGACATCTCTGGTCCTTTCCTGTGACCGCTGAGGCCACGTGCAGCAAGGACTTCCACTAGAACAAGCCTCCGGGCGACACTGGACCTGACAGCAACGGGGGGACACCGAAGTGCCTGGGACTGGAGAGTAGGTTTTGTTTTGTTTTTATGTTTCACCTTCCCCGGCCTCCTGCACCAGTTCTGCATTTCCTGGACAACCCCTTTAAGGGAATATACAGGAGAACTATTAATTAAGGGGAATTATTAGCTGAGGTATTAGCAGGCAAACAAGAGTATTTTTTTGGGGGGGGCACAGGGAGCATTATTGATTTAAGGAGGCATAAAAGAGTATTATCAATTGGGGGGCACAGAGACATTATTAATTTAGGGACACTATTAATTTAAAGGGTTGTACTATCATACATTTTAAAGCAGGCAGCAGGCGAGCATTATAATGTACTTTTCCCCCTGTACCTGCTCTGGGCTGTGTCACCTTTGCTTGTATACAGAGAGGCTGCAGCAAGATGTCACAACAGTGGAACCGCAGCTGCCCAACACTATATACTGCTGTACTGCAGAGAGCAGTGATTGGCTGCAGCGGTCCCGTCAACTTGACATCAGTGCTGCAGCCGCTCCGTATAGAAATAGTGCAGTGAAGGTGATGGCTGGCCCAGGGCAGGGACAGAGGGGGGATGCAGGTAAGCGTGAGTGCATTTTTATTTACAACCCTGTCCTGCTGTCTGCATTAAAATTTCTGATCCTGAACAATCCCTTTAAGGGGGCACACAGGAGGAATTAATCAAGGGGCACAAAGGGGCATTGTTAATTTAAGATACATATGGGGGTATCATTCGTTTACAGGGGATTTTTATATCATGTATTTTATAATTGGGGGTAGCAGCAGGATGGAGACTTTGTATAGGCAAGGGAAATGTGGGTCACATGTCTGGAAAAGTGAGGAGCCAAAAATGTCTGTGTTGCAAACTTTACAGAGACAAGTTGCGAATGGAAGAAGTGTTTATGACGGTCCAGATGGAAAAGATGAGAAATGTGAAAGATTACAGTCAGAGACGTCACCTGCAAGTAACAACATTTTCCTGTACTGTATTTACTTAAACTGTATGCAGAGCCCTGTGTACAGCCAGTATCTGTGGTCACCCACTTGGATATGTTTGCCCCCCCCCTGTGCCGAACCCCTAGCTATGCCTCTGGGGTAACCGCCCTGTCATATAGGGGGTGACCAGGTCACCATTATATTAAGGGTTACTCTTCTGTCAGAGAGCGTAGGTCACCACTGTACTGGGGGTCACTGTTCTTTCAGAGAGCGAAGGCTACTGGTGTCCTGGGGTTCACTGTGTTGTTGGAGAGTGGAGGTCACCGTTATACTGGGGGTCACTGTCCTTTCAGATAGTGGGTGACCGGTTAACTGGGGGTCAATGTCCTGTGAGATGGTCAGTCATCGGTGTACTGGGGGTCACTGTTTTGTCATAGAGCGGAGGCCAACGATCTACTGGGGAGTCACTGATCTGGGAGAGAGTGGAGGTCACCAGTGTAATGCGGTTCACTGCCCTGTGAGAGAGGGGGTTACCGTTGTCTTGGGGGTCACTGTCCTGTCAGAGAGCAGAGGTCACCGTTGTACTGGGGATCACTGTTTCTTCAGAGAGAGAAGGTTACTGGTGTACTGGGGGTCACTGTCCTGTGAGAGAGCCAAAGTCAACATTGTATTGAGGGTCACTGTTCTGTCAGAGAGCGAAGGTTACTGGTGTACTGAGGGTCACTATCCTTTCAGATAGTGGGTGACCGGTGCACTGGGGTCAATTTCCTGTCATATAGGGGGTCATTGGATTACTGGGGGTCACTGTTCTGTTATAGAGCAGAGGTTACCCATGTATGGGGGTCACTGTCCTGTCAGATAGGGGGTCACTAGGGTACTGGGGGTTACTGTCCTGTAAAATAGCGGACCGTTCTACTGGAGTCATTTTCCTGTCAGAAAGCAGAGGTCACCGTTATACTGTGGGTAACTGTCCTGTCAGATAGGGGGTCACTTGTCTAGCTTTGCACCCGTGTGTTCATCACTTTACCAGGGCAGAGTTTTACGCACTAGTAGTAAATAGTGAAGGTCGATATTCACTTACTGCAAGCAGATGTCAGGAAGACTAACGGTAAAGAGCCAGATAAACATGGAGGGTTAGGAGGATGCTGAAACCATTGTCATGTCCACAGAAGCAGCATAGCCTTCCTTATTCAAAATTCCTTTTACCTTGTACAAATCTCCCACTTTACCAGCACCAACCCCAGACCATCACTTTCCCTCCACCATGCTGACAGATGGCGTCAGGCGTCTTCCAGCATCTTTTCAGTTGTTCTTCTGTGTGATCCAAAAACCTCAAACTTCGATTCTGTCCATAACACATTTTTCAAATCTTCCTCTGTCCAATGTCTGTTCTTTTGTCCATATGAATCTTTTCCTTTTATTAGCCAGTCTCAGATATGGTTTTTTCTTGGCCACTCTGAAGGCCAGCATCCCTGAGTCGCCTCTTCACTGTAGAGTTGCCAGTCGCCTCTTCACTGCCAGTTGAGGACCTGTGAGGCGTCGATTTCTCAGACTAGAGACTCTAATGGACTTGTCTTGTTGCTCAGTTGTGCAGCGCGGCCTCCCACTTCTCTTTCTACTCTGGTTAGAGCCTGCTTGTGCTGTCCTCTGAAGGGAGTAGTACACACCGTTGTAGGAAATCTTCAGTTTCTTGGCAATTTCTCGCATGGAATAGCCTTCATTTCTAAGAACAAGAATAGACTGTCGAGTTTCACATGAAAGTTCTCTTTTTCTGGCCATTTTGAGAGTTTAATCGAACCAACAAATGGAATGTTCCAGATTCTCAACTAGCTCAAAGAAAGGTTAGTTTTATAGCTTCTCTAACCAGCAAAACTGTTTTCAGTTGTGCTGACATACTTGCACAAGTGTTTTCAAGGGTTTTCTAAACCTCCATTAGCCTTCTTACACAGTTAGCAAACACAATGTACCATTAGAGCACTGGAGTGATGGTTGCTGGAAATGGCCTCTATACACCTATGTAGATATTACATTAAAAACCAGACGTTTGCAGCTAGAATAGTCATTTACTACATTAACAATGTATAGAGGGGATTTCTGATTCATTTAATGTTATCTACATTGAAAAAACTGTGCTTTTCTTTCAAAAATAAGGAAATTTCTAAGTGACCCTAAACTTTTGAACGGTAGTGTATGACAAATAAAGCTTAACATTTAATAATCATCTAAAATATAATTAACCCCAATGATTTGATGGTATAAAAATCGGTAAATAATTGGAACGCTCTTACCCATTCCAGATGAAGTATGTCATACCCCACCTTTAGGGCCACAATTTATCCAAACATAAAGGGAACCAAGGATGGATGCGGGAGATTGACCCTGTGCAACCCTGTCACCCTTAACTCCCGCCCTTACAAGGGCGGTCCCAATGGTGACCCTAAAATTGCCTTGTTAATATCTCTTTCCCTTCCTTTCATGGTCACTGCCTGCTATTGTAAACACTGGGAAGCAGATTAGGGGGGTGTTTTGGAGTTATCTTCTAAACTGGCAGTGTGAGCATACCTAAGCTGGGCTCTGGTAAAAAAAGTTAAGCCCCTTGGTTGCACTGGCTGGGTAAATGCACAACAGCTAGGTCTAGCGAAGCACTTTTTTTTTTAATTGGCCCCTCTTAAATTGGTGTTTCAGTGTGGTGGAGTAGTGGTGCTGAGGTGTACCAGACTGGTTATAGAGGAGAGTACATGGTCAGCAGTGGTGCTGAGGTGTACCAGACTGGTTATAGAGGAGAGTACATGGTCAGCAGTGGTGCTCAAGTGGACAAGGCTGGTTATAGAGGAGAGTACATGGTCAGCAGTGGTGCTGAGGTGGACCAGGCTGGTTATAGAGGAGAGCACATAGTCAGCTGTGGTGCTCAGGTGGACCAGACTGGTTATAGAGGAGAGTACATGGTCAGCAGTGGTGCTCAGGTGTTTCTCAGACTAAATCTGGCTGTATGAAGTGAACTCCAGAGTTATGATGCAGTGAGCTGTCAGACAGCAGAATGCACTGAACTGACATAAAGCTGTCGCTTTGGTCCAATAGTGTTCTGGCCATTCGGTAGCTGACTGCAACATATTTCACTATGTGTTCACTTTATACAGTTTATTCTGGAGAACACAGCTCAGACTGTTTTTCCTGGAGAAGACTCCGTCTTGTGAATCTAGAAGCTGTGAATGAACTAAACATGAAGAAATTGTGCAGAGTGAGGAGTCTGACTTCTTGTAATGTCTGTGTATAGGATAGCAGTGCGTGAGTTCTGTGAAGATTAGCGGTTCCTGTGTCTAGTCTCACATTGGTAGTGAAGAAATTTGTGGTATCCAAAGGCATTTAATCAGTAGGAACTGAATATTTTTTGAGTAATGCAATCCATATGCAAAACACTATTGTGTAACATTTTGGTCTGTCTCGGACCTTTGTCAAACAATCTGTGTACAATAAATCTAGAAATGTCTGTGAAACAATTGTACATAATGTATGCTAATAGAGAACACATCTCATGTCAGGTATGGCAAAATATATCAGATCTTGATATGACGTTTTCTTTATTAGCATACTTTATGTACAATTGTTTGTTGGCCATTTTTTGGTTTATTGTCCCCAGATTGTCAAAGAATGGTCCAAGGCGGACTGAAATGTCACACAGTGGGGTTTTTTGCACTTAGATTGTATTACTCAATAAAATATCAGTTTCTATTTTAATTGCCTTTGTGTGGCGGAAATTTCTTTACTGTGGATGTGGAGTGAGTTCCTGTTTAAGTAATAGAAATGTAATGAGTGCCATGTCACTGTGATCTACAGTCTGACATTGGTGACAGGGAATGTCCATATTTTCCACCCAGGCACTGGCCTAATGTGAAGCCTGGTCCTGAGCTCATAGAGAACACTTTTTGCGTCTTCTATTTCAGCATTGTGATTATAATATGGGTTAGAACATAATTTGTGTCGACATTCATTGTAATTTTATGTATATAGCAACTGAGGGACTCTTGTATACCATAGTGTATATGTTATGATTTGGAGGACTGTATACTTTTGCTATATGGTGTCCTTTGACTTATATATATTATCAGCTGGAGGGCTGTATGCTATTGTGTATGATATGCTTTGTGCTTTGTGTATTGTCAGCTGGAGAGTTTTATACTGTACTGCTTGAAGTTTTGTTACCTCTGTATGTTTTCAGCTGGAGCACTGTGTGCTGTGTTGTGTGATGTTTTTTGAATCATGAATATTATCAGCTGGAGAGTTGTATAGTGCCTGTATGATGTTTTCTGGACTTTATATCTTATCAGCTGGAATGGTGTATGATGTATTGTATGATGTATTTTAAACTCAGTATATTGTTAACTTTTGGACTGTGTGCTGTAGTGTATCATGTTTGCTGAGCTCTGTACATTAGAAGCTGAAGGACTGTATAATGTACTGTATGATGTTTTCTTACCTCTATATATAATAACCTGGAGGGACAGAGTTTATTAATTAGGTTTAGAGTTAGTGGTTAGGATGTTGGGTTAGTGTTAGGGAGATAAATTAGGGTTGACGTTAGGGCTATGCTTAGAGGGTTAGTGTTACAAGGGTTAGGTGGTTAGGGTTAGGGTTAGGGGTTGGGGTTAGGGGTTGGGTTAGGGTTGGGCCAGGGGGCTTTGGCGCCAGGGCCAGGCCAGGCCAGGCCAGGCCAGGCCAGGGCCAGGCGCAGGCCAGGCCAGGGCCAGGCCAGGGCCATGGCCAGGCCAGGGCCAGGCCAGGCCAGGCCAGGGCCAGGCCAGGGCCAGGCCAGGCCAGGCCAGGCCAGGCCAGGGCCAGGCCAGGGCCAGGCCAGGCCAGGCCAGGCCAGGACCAGGCCAGGCCAGGGTGTTGGCCAGGCCAGGCCAGGCCAGGCCAGGCCAGGGCCAGGGCCAGGCCAGGGCCAGGCCAGGCCAGGCCAGGCCAGGCCAGGCCAGGCTGGCCAGGCCAGGCCAGGCCAGGCCAGGCCAGGCCAGGGCCAGGCCAGGCCAGGCCAGGCCAGGCCAGGCCAGGCCAGGGCCAGGCCAGGCCAGGCCAGGGCCAGGCCAGGCCAGGCCAGGCCAGGCCAGGGCCAGGCCAGGCCAGGCCAGGCCAGGCCAGGCCAGGCCAGGGCCAGGCCAGGCCAGGCCAGGCCAGGGCCAGGCCAGGCCAGGCCAGGCCAGGCCAGGCCAGGCCAGGCCAGGCCAGGCCAGGCCAGGCCAGGCCAGGGCCAGGCCAGGCCAGGCCAGGCCAGGCCAGGCCAGGCCAGGCCAGGCCAGGCCAGGCCAGGCCAGGCCAGGCCAGGCCAGGCCAGGCCAGGCCAGGCCAGGCCAGGCCAGGCCAGGCCAGGCCAGGCCAGGGCCAGGCCAGGCCAGGCCAGGCCAGGCCAGGCCAGGCCAGGCCAGGCCAGGCCAGGCCAGGCCAGGCCAGGCCAGGCCAGGGCCAGGCCAGGCCAGGCCAGGCCAGGCCAGGCCAGGCCAGGCCAGGCCAGGGCCAGGCCAGGGCCAGGCCAGGCCAGGCCAGGCCAGGCCAGGCCAGGCCAGGCCAGGCCAGGGCCAGGCCAGGCCAGGCCAGGCCAGGCCAGGCCAGGCCAGGCCAGGCCAGGGCCAGGCCAGGCCAGGCCAGGCCAGGCCAGGCCAGGCCAGGCCAGGCCAGGCCAGGCCAGGCCAGGCCAGGCCAGGCCAGGCCAGGCCAGGCCAGGCCAGGCCAGGGCCAGGCCAGGCCAGGCCAGGCCAGGCCAGGCCAGGCCAGGCCAGGCCAGGCCAGGCCAGGCCAGGCCAGGCCAGGCCAGGCCAGGCCAGGCCAGGCCAGGCCAGGCCAGGCCAGGGCCAGGCCAGGCCAGGGCCAGGCCAGGCCAGGCCAGGCCAGGCCAGGCCAGGCCAGGCCAGGGCCAGGCCAGGCCAGGCCAGGGCCAGGCCAGGCCAGGCCAGGCCAGGCCAGGCCAGGCCAGGCCAGGCCAGGGCCAGGCCAGGGCCAGGCCAGGGCCAGGCCAGGGCCAGGCCAGGGCCAGGCCAGGCCAGGCCAGGCCAGGCCAGGCCAGGCCAGGCCAGGCCAGGCCAGGCCAGGCCAGGCCAGGCCAGGCCAGGCCAGGCCAGGGCCAGGCCAGGCCAGGCCAGGCCAGGCCAGGCTAGGCCAGGCCAGGCCAGGCCAGGCCAGGCCAGGCCAGGCCAGGCCAGGCCAGGCCAGGCCAGGCCAGGCCAGGGCCAGGCCAGGCCAGGCCAGGCCAGGCCAGGCCAGGCCAGGCCAGGCCAGGCCAGGCCAGGCCAGGCCAGGCCAGGGCCAGGCCAGGCCAGGCCAGGCCAGTGCCAGGCCAGGCCAGGCCAGGCCAGGCCAGGCTAGGCCAGGGCCAGGCCAGGCCAGGCCAGGCCAGGCCAGGCCAGGCCAGGCCAGGCCAGGCCAGGCCAGGCCAGGCCAGGCCAGGGCCAGGCCAGGCCAGGCCAGGCCAGGCCAGGCCAGGCACAGGCCAGGCAGGCCAGGCCAGGCCAGGCCAGGGCCAGGCCAGGCCAGGCCAGGCCAGGCCAGGCCAGGCCAGGCCAGGGCCAGGCCAGGCCAGGCCAGGCCAGGCCAGGGCAGGCCAGGGCAGGGGCCAGGCCAGGCCAGGCCAGGCCAGGCCAGGCCAGGCCAGGGCCAGGCCAGGCCAGGCCAGGCCAGGCCAGGCCAGGCCAGGCCAGGCCAGGCCAGGCCAGGCCAGGCCAGGCCAGGCCAGGCCAGGCCAGGCCAGGCCAGGCCAGGCCAGGGCCAGGCCAGGCCAGGGCCAGGCCAGGCCAGGCCAGGCCAGGCCAGGCCAGGCCAGGCCAGGCCAGGCCAGGCCAGGGCCAGGCCAGGCCAGGCCAGGCCAGGCCAGGCCAGGCCAGGCCAGGCCAGGGCCAGGCCAGGCCAGGCCAGGCCAGGCCAGGCCAGGCCAGGCCAGGCCAGGCCAGGCCAGGCCAGGGCCAGGCCAGGCCAGGCCAGGCCAGGCCAGGGCCAGGCCAGGCCAGGCCAGGCCAGGCCAGGCCAGGGCCAGGCCAGGCCAGGCCAGGCCAGGCCAGGCCAGGCAGGCCAGGCCAGGCCAGGCCAGGCCAGGCCAGGCCAGGGCCAGGCCAGGCCAGGCCAGGCCAGGCCAGGCCAGGCCAGGCCAGGCCAGGCCAGGCCAGGCCAGGGCCAGGCCAGGCCAGGCCAGGCCAGGCCAGGCCAGGCCAGGCCAGGCTAGGCCAGGCCAGGCCAGGCCAGGCCAGGCCAGGCCAGGCCAGGCCAGGCCAGGGCCAGGCCAGGCCAGGCCAGGCCAGGCCAGGCCAGGCCAGGCCAGGCCAGGCCAGGCCAGGCCAGGCCAGGCCAGGCCAGGCCAGGCCAGGCCAGGCCAGGGCCAGGCCAGGCCAGGCCAGGGCCAGGCCAGGCCAGGCCAGGCCAGGCCAGGCCAGGCCAGGCCAGGGCCAGGCCAGGCCAGGCCAGGCCAGGCCAGGCCAGGCCAGGCCAGGCCAGGCCAGGGCCAGGCCAGGCCAGGCCAGGCCAGGCCAGGCCAGGCCAGGCCAGGCCAGGCCAGGCCAGGCCAGGGCCAGGCCAGGGCCAGGCCAGGGCCAGGCCAGGCCAGGCCAGGCCAGGCCAGGCCAGGCCAGGGCCAGGCCAGGCCAGGCCAGGCCAGGGCCAGGCCAGGGCCAGGCCAGGCCAGGCCAGGGCCAGGCCAGGCCAGGCCAGGCCAGGCCAGGCCAGGCCAGGGCCAGGCCAGGCCAGGCCAGGCCAGGCCAGGCCAGGGGCAGGCCAGGCCAGGCCAGGCCAGGCCAGGCCAGGCCAGGCCAGGCCAGGCCAGGCCAGGCCAGGCCAGGCCAGGCCAGGCCAGGCCAGGCCAGGCCAGGCCAGGCCAGGCCAGGCCAGGCCAGGCCAGGCCAGGCCAGGCCAGGCCAGGCCAGGCCAGGCCAGGCCAGGCCAGGCCAGGCCAGGCCAGGCCAGGCCAGGCCAGGCCAGGGCCAGGCCAGGCCAGGCCAGGCCAGGCCAGGCCAGGCCAGGCCAGGCCAGGCCAGGCCAGGCCAGGCCAGGCCAGGCCAGGCCAGGCCAGGCCAGGCCAGGCCAGGCCAGGCCAGGCCAGGCCAGGCCAGGCCAGGCCAGGCCAGGCCAGGCCAGGCCAGGCCAGGCCAGGCCAGGCCAGGCCAGGCCAGGCCAGGGCCAGGCCAGGCCAGGCCAGGCCAGGCCAGAGCCAGGCCAGGCCAGGCCAGGCCAGGCCAGGCCAGGCCAGGCCAGGCCAGGCCAGGCCAGGCCAGGCCAGGGCCAGGCCAGGGCAGGCCAGGCCAGGCCAGGCCAGGACCAGGCCAGGCCAGGCCAGGCCAGGCCAGGCCAGGCCAGGCCAGGCCAGGCCAGGCCAGGCCAGGCCAGGCCAGGGCCAGGCCAGGCCAGGCCAGGCCAGGGGGGCCAGGCCAGGCCCAGGCCAGGCCAGGCCAGGCCAGGCCAGGCCAGGCCAGGCCAGGCCAGGCCAGCCAGGCCAGGCCAGGCCAGGCCAGGCCAGGCCAGGCCAGGCCAGGCCAGGCCAGGCCAGGCCAGGCCAGGCCAGGCCAGGCCAGGCCAGGCCAGGCCAGGCCAGCCAGGCCAGGCCAGGCCAGGCCAGGCCAGGCCAGGCCAGGCCAGGCCAGCCAGGCCAGGCCAGGCCAGGCCAGTGCCAGCCAGGCCAGGCCAGGCCAGCTAGGCCAGGCCAGGCCAGGCCAGGCCAGGCCAGGCCAGGCCAGGCCAGGCCAGGCCAGGCCAGGCCAGGCCAGGCCAGGCCAGGCCAGGGCCAGGCCAGGCCAGGCCAGGCCAGGCCAGGCCAAGCCAGGCCAGGCCAGGTGGTGCCAGGCCAGGCCAGAGCCAGGCTGTTCCAGAGCCAGGCCAGGCCAGGCCAGGCCAGGCCAGGCCAGGGCTAGGCCAGGCCAGGCCAGGCCAGGCCAGGCCAGGCCAGGCCAGGCCAGGCCAGGCCAGGCCAGGCCAGGCTTAGGCCAGGCCAGGCCAGGCCAGGAACAGTGCCAGGCCAGGCCAGGGCCAGGCCAGGCCAGGCCAGGCCAGGCGGCCAGGCCAGGCCAGGCCAGGCCAGGCCAGGCCAGGCAGTTTCAGGCCAGGCCAGGCCAGGCCAGAGCCAGGCCAGGCCAGTGCCAGGAGGCCAGGCCAGGCCAGGCCAGGCCAGGCCAGGAGGGCCAGGCCAGGCCAGGCCAGGCCAGGGCC